>RJWT010010897.1:0-23792 GCA_004365215.1 Cuniculus paca | reverse complement strand
AGCCTGTTCCCATGGTTAGAAAGCTACAAACTTGAGGAAACTTGCTGACACTCGGGTGCCAACTGCAAGATAAGTGTAGCTCAGCCAGGTTGAGGGAGGCAGAGTGTTCCCACTTAGATGACACTTTCACATCATAGCCTTTGTTACATGTGTGTGTACAGTTTCCTCAATGCCATGATCCATAGGGGCTAGTTAAGTTCTTATTGGAAAATCTCATCTTTATAGATATTTAAAATTCATAGATGTGAAAGTCAAGGGCTAAAGGAAGTTGCTTTAAGCATTTGCTGTTGCTTCCCAGGAATGGATGTATTTGGGGAACAGAATTGTCAAGCTTGATGTCTTGGAGAGTGTGCTGGCTATCTGTGGGGTGCGGGAGGGGAAGTATGCAGACAGGAAAGCTGAGTGAGTTCAGATTGTCTTGCCATTGTTCTACACATACATTTTAGTTAATATAAGTCCTCCTGCCCAAATTACGTTAGAAATAGCAAAATAATCCTTGTGTAAGTGCCCTTTTGTTAGATTTTAGGAAGAACTGTCTTCTGGAAGGGACCTTTGTTAAAGCCACCCCGTGGAGCTCAATGTGGTCCTGAGCTTAGTCACTGACATGGTGAAGGGGAAACTGGATGGCTGGGGGAGGCGAGGGCCCTTTACTGTATCTGGAAGATGCTTTCAGACTGTAAGCATAGGCCTGTGTGGGCGTTTTTGGTAAAGGACTTGGGCTTATAGTGCACAAATTTCATACTCTGTTGCACAGGGTCTAAGCTTCATGGATGTCCTGAGGTAGTGAGTCAGACAACATTTAAGTATCTTTTTTGTTATAACTGATGGAAAAGATGCATCTCAGACTAGGAGTTGTTACAACAGCCCTGGGAAGTGTGTATTAGGACTTGTCACTGGGCTGGCAGCAGAGGGGCGGAAGTAAGCACGCTTAGAGAGATGCGTGCTGTGCTTAGAGTCCCATTTTGGTGAGTGTATGTGCATCATCCTGCTGCACTGTAGGAACATGTTAATAACTCAAGGGGAGCAAACCCTTTTGCTAATATCTTAATGATAGCCATCTGATAACTCTCAGACATGCCTGGTGTGCTCGGTTGCTTTAGGTCTCGTTTTAAATTGAGCATTAAAGAAATGCAGCATTGAAATTGTAACTTTGCCAAAACTTCTGTCTAGAGGCCTGTTGCCATTTTTATCTTCAGTGAAATGTTTGCTCCCAGGAAAGGCAGCATTACAATTTTTTTCTGAAAGATTGAGTTGTTGTAGTGCATTTTTGGTTATCAAAAATATTCTTGTTACTTCGGGATTTTGAATTGGCAAATATTCATGATGTATGGAAAAGCACGACACACCGTACCAACTCAGTGACACAAAATGGCACGTCATACAGGCACACATAGCACCGAGGGGCACACATCCAACCCAGCTGCTTATGACCATGCGTGTCTTTGTTGTGTGCTTCTTGTGTTTTTGATTCCTGTCATGCACATTAACTTTTAAAACTCAAAAACTGCATCCTAATGTCTCTTCTTTCATTTACTCAATAATAATCAGCACCTCATTTTTGCAAGCACAATATTTCTTAGACTAATGTGGATGTGCCACCGTCCTCTCTCAGCTACTTATGATCACACATTGTCAGCAGAGGTGTGCAAGCAGCTTCTGATATTCATCTTAAAGGCACGTTTGTTCTCCCTTTCCTTCCTCTTCCGGTTGGCTGGAATGTGGCCGTAGTAGCTGGAATGTACCGGCATCTCGCACTATGAGACGGTTGGCACAGGAAGCCATGCATTGTCTGTGACAAAGGGGGAGGCGAGTGGATGCCCGAGCCAGCTACCTCTGTCAAAGTGAAGCAGCCAAAAATTTGTAAAAGACTGAAAAATGGTTTTCATTCAGGCTGTCGTAATAGTGGAGAGGGAATTCAGGGTAAATTGAATTCAATTCTGATCCAGGCTACGGTGATGATGAGACTGAGGGAAGAGTGAAGAAGTGAGAGAAGAAATGAGGGGCTGTGTACGTGTGTGTGTGGGGGAGGGGGGTTGGTTCAAGCTGGGAGTAGAAAATACAGAAGTCAGGTGGAGGAGCTGTTTTTAAAGAATGACTGGGCACGGCGGCTGTTTGGTCAGGGTATATCTTCGCCTATTTGGCTGGAATAAATAAGTTCTTCTGGCAGCCTTGAATTCCTTGAATTTTCCTAGGCAAGAACTTAATGGCTTGGGTTGTATCAGGGATATGACCTTCTGGAAATCATGCTAGTGTCTGTGGAGTCTCTCATGTTGGTGGTGAAGAAAATCGATTACGTAAACAATTAGCAATTCTCGTAGGCAAATGAGTATGGCTAAGTTCAGTCCAGGAGAGTGTCCTTTTCACTTCCAGATGTCTTAGATAAAAATGAAACTATGTAGTAACCTAACACTATGTTTTTGAGACCATGTTTTACTAATTTTCATGAATCACCATGGCTTTTTTTGAACTGAATTATGCACAGCCTGGAGGATGGGGCCTAGCAGAGGCCTGGCCTGGGAGAGGGTTGCTGTGTACACTGAGGCTCAAGAAAGACCCTGGGGATGGGCAAATTGATAAACATAGTATCGACAAATCTATGAAACCGAGGATCTTGGCCAAGGAGGACAGTTTGGGAGGAGACAGTAGCCAGGGATAAAATCTAGGGGTCTGCCAGATTTTGCTTGCATATCTCAGATTGATTTTTCCAAGATTGAAGTTGCTTCTTGATGCTGTTGTTTTTGCTCCATTTATCATTTTAATTTCTCAGAAGAGAACTGGTTTGTGGGCCAAGATGCGTAGGGTATTTGATAAACACTTAACTCAGAGGAGCATCCTGTATCATTTTCTTCTCAAATCAGTGCTTCCCACTTAATAGACAGAAAGTTCATTTATCCTCGTTTTCCATTTCTCCACCATTGTTATTTAATTTGAAGATTTTTTAAAGACTCTTGTTGCTGTGAATCATCCCTATTTGTCCTGGTTCTTTTTATTTCTAAGTGCATTAAATCATTACTTTACATCTATATGATCATCTTGTGCTTGTGTGAAAAGCCATAAATACAAAAAGCTAGTTTTCATTGCTGCATAAAAAAGGAACAAGTTAAAGAACCCTTTGTGTTAATTTTCTGCAACTTTCAAACATGAAGTTTTATTCTAACATTGTTTTGTGTATTCCTCTCAAATAACATCACTTTTATCTTTTATGTGTGTCATTGTAGTCAATGATTTTAACAATATTTAGACAACTGACCCAAGGCTAGCAGTGTAGGGAAAAAAACTGTATTCTCCTAATTGAAACCTAGACATCTACATTTAATTCTCCCCTAGGAGACTGAAGAGATAATGAGAATAAGTATGGAGACTTCTTGGCTCGGGGGGAAGAAAGCAACCACACGACCATTGGGTTAGTATCTCCTCCAACCTTGTGGATTCTGGATGATTAATTGATTTCTATGTTGTCTAAGGCTCTGCCTCTGAGGGTTTAAATGAGTGAACCCCAGTGAACAGAAAGGATGGAATTACTGTCCTTCTCAGCATGGTATGGGAAGCTTATCTTTTGTAGACCTTGATTTGCCTCACACATTCTCAAAAGACATACTCTGAGGGACAAAATCATTTTCATACATGAAGCTTAGGAGAAAGAAATTTCCTGTGTGATGCTTTGAGCCACTGGAAAATCAAAAATCTTTCTACTCAATCCAGTTCAATGTGTATATTTTGGATATGGATAATATGCTCAGTACTCTGCTGGATTCCAAGCCCTAACTACACATGAGTGAGCAGTTGATAAGAAGGAAAGTCGGCAAACACACAGCTTCAAATGACAGCCACGGCACTAGCTGTGGGCGATGCATGATGGGAACAGGACAGCTAGGGGTGTGTGGCTTTTGGAAGGGACGTGGCTTAGAGACACTGAGGAGACAGTGACTCCCATGGAGTTGCATAGACAGGAAAAATTATGAAGAGGAAAAGGAGGTGGTAAACAGAGGTAGAAAGAGATAGCTTATTAGAAGTATTAAAATAGATTAAACAGAAATAGTATATTGAAGACAGGCACAAGAGAGGTTTTAAAGGTAAAGAGAGGCCAGATCTAGTTTTTCCAGTTGAAAATTTACCCTAGCATAAAATGATAGAGGGTCTTAGGTGGGAGCCTATTAATACATTTGGGGTTCTCCAGAGGACATAGACAGATACAGGTACAGACAAAGATACCTAAGAAAGATCTTATTCTGGGAATTGGCTGAGAGGAGGCTGAGCACCCTCGCACTAAGCTGTCTGCAAGCTGGAGGAGAGATGATAGTGGTGCTGTCTGCTTGAGCCTGAGAGTGAGAGAGATCAGTGCAAGATTTCTCAGACTGATGACCAAGACCCAGGGACTGAGGATGAGACAGGACATTGGTGTAAGTTCCCGAGTCTGAAAGCTGGGTGGGTCCATGCCTTAAGGCAGGAGAATGTAGATGTATCAGCTCAAGAAAAAAAAGAAAATGTGCCCTTTCTCTACGTTGTCTTCTGTCCATCGGATAGTGCCTATTCATGTTGATGAGGGTGGATTTTTTCTAATTTACTGATTCAGATGTTAAACTCTTCTACACCAACCTTTTTTAGGCTACTTTTCTCTTATCACTGAGACAAAATACCCAACACTCAAAATTAAGGGAGGAAAGGTTTATCTAGCTCATAGTTTGTGGAGGTTTCAGTCCATAGTCAGCTGACTCTGAGGCAGGGTGGCATGGCACAGGGCAACAGTTCAAGGAGGCAGAAGACAGCAAAAGCTGCATGAGCAAAGAAGCAGCAGGGGAGGGAGTCTTTTTCTCCCTTATATTGTAAGCAGGCTACCAGCCCCCAGGGCTTTTGTAGCGCAGACACTATCGTGGTGCCCTCCTCTTGCACAGGATGAGGATGTTTACAAACTGAGGACCCTGGCCCTCTGCTGAGTTGCTTAAACTTCTACACTTCTCGAGTTGACACAATGTATCAACCATTACACACTTTCACAGACATAATTAGAAATGATGTTTTAGAGGTGGCTGTGGCGGCACACAGCTACAATTCCAGTACTCTGGGAGGGTGAGCCAGGTAGAACACAACTTTGAGTCTTGCTTGGGCAGCAAAGTGACTTATTGAGGTCCTGTCTCAAAAGAAAGTTTTATCAGCCATCTGGGCATCCTTTCACCTACTCAGAATGACTCATAAAATTAAGCATCACAAAGAATAGCAGTTGAGGTTTGCACTGTACAAATATTCTCCAGATGCCATTGAGGTATGTGAGGCTAGGAAATTAGTGGAGATAGAGGTTGGGGAAGCCATGGTGAGAATGTTTGGGTGTAGTACCACTGGCTGTAGTAGTGGTAGTACCACTACTAACTAAAACCCACAGTGAAGGCTGATGTTAGTGTAAAGCTGCTCATGGAATAAAGATCTGAAATGGTGTTATGGCACTAGAGTGAAAAAGGACAAAGTGACTTAGACATATTGAAGATTCAGATTAAGAGAACTGGTGAAGATGGGAGGTTGGGGAGGGAATTGAGGCAGTACCTGGGATGATTCTCATATTTTATGTTGGGTAATACCCAGTAATCTTTCTACAAAAAAATTGAGAAGGGTGAACATTGGCCTTTAGAGGACAAAGAATATGACGGTAGCAACCTCAAAAGTCTCCCAGGAGAAATGAGTAAAGTCAACAACCAAAAAACTGTTGATGTGTTATAGTAAAAGGTAATTCATGATGCAATTGCTTTGTATTTGGTTATCTTTGACATTTTGGAAAGGCACATAAAGAATCTTTTTAACATACTGATTAGCATTATAGATTTTATTTCACAAGTGGTGGTTGACATGAGCAAATTTTTTATTATAAAGAAAAAAAAGTTTCAAAACAGGCTAGCAGGAGAGTAACAATAATTAATACATTGCATATTGTTATCTTCATAGTAGTTATTCAGAGTACAAGATATAGGCATGAAATATTGCCCAAATACTGTTAGCTAAAACCTCTCTTTTCAATGAACTAAGAGAAACTAACTGTACAACTATCTTAACTATCTGGTCCCCCTTTTCTTTTCCATCCTTTCCCCTTTCTCCTATTACAGTTTCTTTTGAACAGTTTCTTCCTAATTCACAATAACTATTGTACATTTTGGATTGAGCAAATAAGTTTTCTTGCAAAATTTTAACTTTGGGATTTATCAGGATTTTTAAAATAATTTTTTTAAAACTTTATTTATTTATTTATTTTGGTACTGAGGATCTAACTCATGACCTTGTGCTGGCCAGGCAGCCAGGTGCTTGTGCAGCTGAGCTAAATCCCTGACCAATTTGTCAGCTTTTATACATCAACATGAACTCGAAGTGTTACGTTCATGACCTCCAAAGTTGCTCTCTTAATGATATGTTATTAAAGCACTTGGCGCGAATGACAAGTACAGCCTAAATATTACTATAAAGATCAGAACCCAAGGAGGGATGTGCAGGTATTTATACTCAAGCGTGGGTGTTGGGAGTTTCTCAGTGGCGTCCACTCTCCCTGCATTCAGAGGAGTGAGCCCCGGAGTCCTCTGCGGAGCTGTGAACCGCGATAGAAGCATCGGTAACAGGATGTCAGACCGTGGTTTGCGCCGCTGCATTGAATATACCCACCCCATCTGGGAACGGGTCCGCTGGGGAGCCTACAAGAACTTCGGGGTGATGAGCTGTTGTTCCCATCACTGAAGCTGGTCTTGGGAATGCAGTGGGATGAGTCTTACTTCCTCTATTGCTCATTAAGATTTTGCCTCATGCCTGGCAACAAATCCCTTTAGCCTTGCAAACTTGCCTGATCCAAAATCAGACATTCAACCTGAGATACTGACCCCATGTTATGCAAATCTTACCAGACCACTACATTTTGCCACTTATCACAAAACTTAGGCAAGAAAGTATCAATGTAAGAGGTGACCAAGGGGACTGCCCGATTGCCAAATTTACTCCTCCCTTCCCCATGTCTGCTGGAGGCCCTGTTTCCAAGCGATCAGGTCCAGCTACACTTGTTGGGCACCTACTGGTCTTTTGGCCAAAGGAAACTAAACTTTCTTTCTTTCTTTCTTTCTTTCTTTCTTTCTTTCTTTCTTTCTTTCTTTCTTTCTCTCTCTCTCTCTCTCTCTCTCTCTCTCTCTCTCTCTCTCTCTCTTTCTTTCTTTCTTTCTTTCTTCTTGTTTTTTTGTTTTTGAGACAAGGTTTCACTGTTCACTATGTACCCCAGGTTGGCCTGCAATTTGCCATCTTCCTGCCTCAGCCTTCCGAGTGCTGGGGTTACAGGTGCATGCCGCCATGCCTGGCTATCTCAGTGTTTGGTGGGGTTTTGTTATATACTTCGTAGAAGTATTTCTCCTCTAGAACCTAAGACTGAAGGAAAGAAGCATTTCCCTCCACAGGGGTGCTGGCAAGCTGCACCTGGTAGCGTTCAGTCCTGCACACACAGGTGATAGCCACAGGGGACACAGTGCCACAGGATTCCTTTTGATTCAGGGTATGTTTTGTGTCTTCTTGGGTATTATCCAGTCCTCACAGGTTCTGAGCACCAAACCTTCCTCTCAGCTGAAAGCTTCTTTTGTGCTCAAACTAATCCTCACTTTTGGGTGGTGCAGTGTGTAACAGTAAAGCCAGACGCATCCATCTTGTGGTAACTCAAAGTAGCCTTTGTCATTTATGCACTAGACTTTCTTTCTAACCACAGTCTTTTGTGGTATATGTTTTATTATTAGGTATCACATGCCCATTCCTCTGTGTATTGTAAAATAAATGACCATGACCAGCATGTCTGTGTGCCCTTTCTTGAGGGCTAGTATGATGCTTCATATTTGTCCCTTTATTAAACACTTATTGGGTACCTATTACATGCCAGGCAATGTATCAGGAACTATAATGTGTGGTGAAGAAGGTAGAAATATTCAAACATGGAGTTTTCCATCTAAAGGAAGAGGAAATTGATGTATAGTGTTTACCAAAAGTAAAAAAAGAAACTAGGATTTTTCTACAACCTTCTACATTGCAAGAATGGCTCTTAAGGAATTACATCCATAGCACACACTGCTGAAAACCAGCTTACGTGTTTGGTATTATTATTATTATAATTATTATTATTATTACTGTTTAGAGAGGGGCCTGAGGGTTTCCTCGTCTACACCAAGTCATGTACTCATTATTACTAAATTTTCAGGCCGAGCACTCATAGGCCTGCTCAGTTCTGTCCAGACTCCCTGCACTCTCTCCACTGAGGCAGAGCACAGCTCTAAATCATCAAAGCCCAGGACTTCGTATTAGTGCCCAGTCCAAGATGGAGCTGTGGAATGGGTTTGTATTCTTCTCTGGTGACTCCACTGAGAGAGGCTTGGGGATGGTTTTCGTGGAAACTTACTGGACCAACTAGTGTCTAATTTAAAAAGGTGTGAGGCAGGCAGGTCTATTCTTTTTCCTGAAGGTACTGAGGGAGTTGTCTTATTTTCACCTTTCACATCCTGGTCGTCTCATTGTTGAATCTGCATGACTTAGGTTTTTCTTGTGTTCCTGGGAAATGTCTGAAATTGGACTGGGCTTGCAGGCGAAGGCAATTTGTGCAGCTTGGATCCAGGTAAAGCCAAGGACACAGCTGAGCTGCGAGGGTGCTGTGACACCCAGGCAAAATGGTTATGGCTCGACCTGCAGGTCAGCAGCAAAGTCATGTCATTTTTCTTCATTCCCATGCATGCATTTCCCTTGCAGACCTAGAGAGATGCTCTCAGAATGCAGCAGCTTTCGAGCGCTTCAGGGACGGACTGTGGTCCACGTTATGTCATGTCTTCACGACAGTTTGTATTTTAAAATTGTCCCAGTGTTACTTGATGACTTGAAATAAGGTGCCATTTAAAGCAATATTTATATTCAAGTATAATATGTCCAGTAAAATGTACATAGTTTAAACCTTGTACTTTTTCATAAATATGTTTAGCCTGTGATCATCATTCCAGATGAAGATACACTTCATTTCCAAAATCCAAGAAATTTGGGGAGGGTATTTTCCAATCATTTCCCTTTATTGCAGTTATAATTACTATTCTGAGTTCTATCCTTTTGAATACATCTTACTTATTTTGAAATTTATACCAGTGGTGTTTATATTTATAGTATTCACTCTTCTGTGTCTGTGTTCACATACTCAACCTAATGTATATGAGATGATTTATGCTGTCGCATATGTCAATATTTACCTAACTCAAGTTTAAATAGGATTCAACATACCTGGAAAACATGTAAAACACCTCTATGTCGAAGTGTACCAAACTTTACAGTAACATGGCCAAAATTCTACACTATAAACACAAATTACTAAGAGAATTAACAAAGACTTGAATAAAAGTTGAAACATACTGTGATTGTGAATTAATATTAAGATGTCATTTCCTCCCAAACTTTTATATTCTTTTACTCCTTCAGCTAAAATTCTAGAATGCTTTTTTAAAAACTAAAATTGTCAAGTTGAATCTAAAATTTATGTGGAAATAAAAATGACCTAGACAACCAACTAACTTTCATAAAAAGAACAAATGTGGATGATTTACATTTTTTCTATCAAGACTTACTGCTGCGTTGTTGTGTTAAGGTAGCATGGTAATAGGATAAGGATAGACATAGCCAGAAATATATCTTTATGTTATATATTATTAGTATATATCATTAAATGTTATATGCAGTCACATACTGCATAACAATATTTGGGTTAATGATGGGACAGACATATGATGGTGTTAACAAGATTAAAATGAGCTGAAGAATTCCTTTTGCCTGGGGATGCTGCCTTTTTCATTACTGACGTATACCTTAAGTGTTCGTGTAACATATGTGTGTGTACATACTGTCGGTAACTAGTGTTTCCTTATTATTTCCTTTATCGAGCTTCACATTTTTGCAAATGACCAATTTTTAGCTTCATTGATTCTAACCTGCCTTTGTTGTCCCTGTCTTCATTCCTATTGTTATATTTATAGCTTTCTTTCTTATGTGAAAACTTTTCACTTGTTTTTCTGCACAATTTAAGAATTTTTTCATTAGTGCTTGAAAGGAGAACTTTGGTTGCAGCAGATATTATTTTATTTGTAGCTTTTCACTTCTGTATACATGTGAGAATGTTTTATTTATTTTGTATTTAATTTAGAAAGTCTCCTGTGTGGCATACCTTTTTTTGAAGCATTCATCTTATTCATTATCCAAGTTCCCTTTTAACCTCATTACAAATATTTTCTAGTTTTCTTCCAAATGTTCATTTCTCATTGATTTCTACTCCTCTTTCCTGTATGAGTTTTTCCATGTATTTTAAATTTTAAATGGAAAACCTTTTGTAACTTGTAATTTAAGTCATCAATTCACTTTGCTGGTATTTTCAAACGGGGACTCTAGGGTAGCACAATAATTGTGATTTTAATTCTTATAATTTTCTGAATTTTAGATTTTTTTCTTTTTGTGATTGTTTGGTCTTTTGTGGAAGAAATTTACTATGGAATTTTGTGATTTTTATAATGATTCAAATGAAAACTAGCCTAGGGATTCATTTTATGCCCTAACTGCATCCTTCAAAGTGTTTTAATGATTTTAAATTATGCCTGCAAAGTCAATGTTTCTACTGGTCAATGGAAATAACAAGCACTATCTATAAACGGTGTTTTCCAGGGCATATTCAAAGCTTGATGTAACTAAAGCAATAAAAAAAAAAGAAACTTTTATCACTGTGCATGGCCTAATTAACCTGTGATAACATATGTATACCAGTTCCTTATATTTAAATGTAAATAGTTTGCAAACCTGATATTAAAACAAACTAAAATTATAAATGGATGATTCTGCTGCAAAGACACAGAAATATATCAGAAAAAGTGTAAAATAATTGCAACATTATGAAAATATCTTCAAAAATCTCAAGGATATCAGATGATTACGTTTATTATTCTTCTATAACCCAAGGAAATAGAAATTCAGGCAGTGCAGTATGAAGAGTAATACTTAAAAATTCAGAGTATGCCAAATAGAAAATTGTACTTAGCGAAGGGGTTTGGATCTAAGGTCTGAAGTAGGATCTGAGCGTGAGCTAAAGGCCAGGGATTGACCCAGACAGCCTGGTAATGCTCCTTTGATCATGAGTGTATAAGCTCCTGTTTTGCTTATATTTTCCATTCCTTCTTCAGTGAAAATTCCCACAGCAGGACCAAATTTCCTGGATCTGAACAAGAACCACTAAGATGCGTCAGTATTCAAAGATAGATTTTTTAAAAATGTGTATTGATTAAAATAGTACATACATTTCCATCATCACTGGAAGGCCGCCCTATAAACCCGACACATGAATATTTGTGGGAGCTCCTTTGCCAAGAATGGAAGCAACCACACTGCCCTTCAGGAGATGTATGGATAAACAAACTTCGATACATCCGTACAATGGAATGTTATTCAGTGATTTTTCAAAAAGAGAGTTAATGTGCTACAAACATGCATGGATGAAATTGAGAAGCTAAGTGAGAGACCAGCCTGAAAAGGCTGCATACTGTGTGATTCCACTTATCTGCTACTGTAAAAAAGGCAGAACTAGGTAGACTAAAAAAATCAGTGGTTACCAATGGGTTGGGTATGTCGAGCAGGAGTGGGAGGGAGGCATAGGGAGAACAGGGGGGATTTTTAGCATGGTAAACTATTTTAAATGAGTGACAGATAGCCATTAAACATGAATAAAAATTTATAGATTATACTACACAAAGAATGAAGCTAGTGTGAGCTATATACTTCAGTGAATAATAATGTATCTATATTAATTCATAAATCTTAACAGATTACTTGTATCAGTCAACTTTTTGTTACTACAGCAAAATACCTGAGGGAAGTAACTTTATGAAGAGAAAGCTCACTGCTGTGGAGGTCGATGTCCAAGACTGGGAAGATCCATTTGTTTGACTTTTGAGTAGTGTGGAATATGACCTCAGGGATGGTGAACATGTGGGAGGAAAATCACATCAGATGGAGGGAAAAAGGGGTGAGGAGAGAGAGGAGAGAGGAGGAGAGAGGAGGAGAGAGGAGAGAGAAGAGAAAGGGAAACTAGCATTGTATAATCTCTTTTAGGGCTCATCACCAGTGTGGCCTCAGGGATGCCCACTAGGCCACCCTAGGGACCAAGCCTTTCGTGCATAGACCTTTGCTCATCACTCAAGCTATACCTGAAGCACAACTGTATCACAGCAATGCGAGAAATTACTGATAAGGAAGCTGTCCACGCAACGTGGGAGGGACCGGGTGTGACCTGTGTGCTTACTGTTCTATTTTTCTGTGAGCCTAAAACTGGTGTTAAAGTTTATTAATTTAAAAATCTGTGTATGCACTTAAGCAACTTCATAACTCTCCAGGGAACCTTTAAAACAACAAAGTGATCAGTGCAACACTGAAATGGAGACTTGAAAGACATGAAAAGGGAACATTCTATTCTGAGCAATTTTCATTCTTCTTTCTTCACTGAAAAGCCATAAGATAAATTTTACTGACGATCAGGGCTGATGCCTTAGAGGTCAATCTCCTACAAATTTGTTTTGTGGTCTGCTTTATTCATCATTGCTTGCTGAGATTATTTGCTTTTTTTATTGAGATGTGTTTTTTTTCTTAGTTTATCTTTTTTCGAAAGTACAAGGCTCTAGGGCAACTCCTGTCTTCAATTTTGATTTCATTTTATAAGAGAAATTTATAATTGTTATGATGCATACCTATAGTTATAGTAACATACTAATCTCTACCCTGGCGCATATGATGGTGTATGTATGCTCACAGGCGCAGCCTCAGGATCAGGTATGAATTACTTGGAAACGGCAGTACTACCTGGTAGACGCGCTGTGGGCTTCTCTGGGAGCTCTCTCCAGTTGTGCATCTGCGTCTCCCTGAGGCGTGTTTTTAGGAAATACTGATCTGCTTCCCTGCTGCCAGTTAACTCCTGTGTGGAGATGTGATAGAAAGTGGTCCATTCTTTAAAGCTGTGTACATAACTGGAGGAAGGTGTATAGTTAGAAAATTGTGTTAGAAAATCTTCTCCGTTAGCCCATCCTCTTCTGTGGGGGCCAAGTGGGATGCAATGTTTTCCCTTGGGCTGGATCTATCTTTGCCTCTGAGGTGGACCCTGGTGATTTAGAATTGCATGCAGCTCAAGTCTGGATTCAAACCTGATATCACTTGTTTCCTTGGAAACTGAAAAATGCTTCTTCTGAAGGGGCGGTTTAAAGCTTTTGCCATCAGTGTATTGTGCCTAACTCCCAGGCTCCTGCTTAAAATACTGGATGAGCCCCTCACTTCTGAGCATGGAGGAGCCCTCCTGCTATTCTGATGGATCTCAGTTGCCTGAAACTTGAAACTGTCTCAGTTCTAGATGCAACTGGAGACTCACTGAATTTTTTTGTATTTTATATCTCCATTTACTCCAAGTATTCACAGACGTGAATGGAAAATTGTCATTATGTGTGCTTTGCCACTTTACAGAGAGGAAGGGTTGCTTTGGGGCCTAAAACATGTAAAAGAAAAAAGTAAACAGAGTACCTGCAGTATCTTATTTTGTAAATAAATGCTCCAAAAACTGACAGTGTTAACAGGGGTGCTGTCAAATGTGTAGGTCACTGGGGCGGCTTACTCCCACCTCAGGCTGAGCCTCGCCCTGGAGCCCAGGTGTTTGTCTGGGATGGGTGTGAACATACAAGTGCCGAGTCCTTAGGCGCGGCTGGCGCTCTGACCCAGGGGCCTGCCCCGGAGACTCACTGCCTTGCTTGAAGCGCACACTTGATTTGGGGTGAAGGATGGGTTATCAGGAAGAGTGTGATCTTAGGAAGCAGAGGGATGCGGGTTTCATTCCTTACTTGTTATCAAATCGAATGAAACTCAGTTACTTCATCCAGTGAATGGTAAACACAGCCCTTTCAGCCTGTAAATGGCCTCTGGATCTCTTGGGAGCATCACAATGAACACATTCTTATTTTCTTCCTGCAGCGATGCTTGAGCTGTATTCTATGGAACCCAGTCAGCTGTGATGGGTGAGAGAGCGCCTCCTGCTAAGACTCTTGCCCTTCCAGAATCCAGTTTCTTCCCCTAGACAGAAATGAGTTGTGCGATTGGCACACTGAATGCTACAAGGTTGGGTCAGATGGCTACGTCCCTGAGCAGCTTGGAGGCAGGGGCAGTCTGGTAGTCACACTAAGTAACTTCTGAGCCTGTGATTTCACATCTGCCTCCCTTGGAGCAGAGGAATATGACTCTTTTCCAATCCATGTGTACATGGAAGGGCTTGACCTTTTCTCTCCAAGGCTAGGTAAACTGTTCTGGTCGTCATGTCCTGGAACTCCAGTACGCAGTACTGAAAAAACACATGTGACTTACAGTTTTTTTGGTAAATAAATAAATAAAAATAAAATGACATAGACTTGTTGATACATAACTCGCTTTGTATGCAGTTTGCTCACTGTAATGATATGATTTAGTGGTACTTGGTATATTCATATTATTGGGCATATATCACTACAACCTAGGTTTAGAACATTTTCATCACACCAAAACACTTAGTACCCATTAGCTCTTACTCACCCCCCACACTCTCAGAGCCAGGCAAGTGCTTGTCTTCTTCCTTTCTCAGGATTACTGATTCTAGAGTTTATGCACACAGAACCATACAATAGGTCCTCGAGATAGGTTTGCTTCGTTCACCACATTTTCAAAGTTAATTCGGTATGTAGCATATCATTACTTTATTCCTTTTTTCTTCCAACTAATATTCCATTGTATGAATATTCCATATTTTGTTTATCCATTCATCAGAAATAGATATTTGAGTTGTTTCAAATTTGTTTGGCTATAATCAATAATGATGCTATGAACGTGTGCTAACAACTTTGTCTGTTTTCATTCTTTTCATCACATGATAATGCTATATTTAGCGTTTCGTAGAGCTGCCAAAACTGATTCCAAAGTGGCTGTTTCTTTTGAAATTCCCCTCAGGAATGAATGGAGTTTCTAATAATTATCTAATTGGTTGCCACCCTACTGGATTTGAAGTAATATCTTACTGATTTTCCTAATGCCCTATGGGATTCACTCATTTTATACACATAATGGCTATTTGTGTATTTTATTTATAAATTTGTATATTTTCTTTGTAAAGAATAAATCATTTATCTTTTCATTACTGAGTTGTGAGAATTCATTATTCATTCTGAATCCAAACTCCTTATCAGATATATGAATTTCAAATATTTTTGTTACCATTGCCACTTTATTTATGATCAAATTTGTAACTTTAAAGTTTTAATTTTATCGTTTCCCAATTTTACCATTTTTTTCTTACATCAATATATCTTGGTGTTGCATTTTAGAAGGCTTAGGTGAGCTAAAATCATGAAGATTTAGAACTGTGATTTCTTCCACATTTATGTCTATTCATTCATTTTTAAGTTTTAAAAACTGATGATATTAAGTACATGTTGACTTCATTCCTTCAGTGTGTAGAAACCAGTTTTTTCAACATCATTTCTTTAAAAGATTCTGTCTTTGAATTGTCTTGATACCTTTGTTGAAAATCAATTGGCCATAAATATTTTTATTTACTTCTTAACTCTCAATTCTAGTCCATTGATCTATATATCTACCCATATTCCAGTCCACACTGTATTGACTGCTATTGCATTGATTAAGTTTGAAATTAGACAATGTGATTTTTCTGAATTCTTTTTCTCTCATGATTGGTTTAAGTGATCTGGGTTTTTTGCATTTCCATATTACTTTAGGATCAGCTTGTCAATTTCAGCAAAAGAAGCTAGCTTGGATATTGTTAGGGACAGGGTCTGTAAATCGACTTGAGAAGTAATTGCCACTGTACTAATAGGGTTATGTGTCAACTTGGTTGGGCTGTAGGACATCCTGATATTTGATGAAGCAATATTCTGGGCTGGTCAGTGCAGAAATTTTTAGATTAGGTTCACATTTGAATAAGTAGCATGAACAAAATTTGTTGTTCCTCCTGAATGTTTCTCATCCAGTATGTTGAAGGTTTGATAGAACACAAAGGTAAACTCGTTAAGTAAGAGAGGACTCCTCTTGCCTGATTTCTTTGAAGTGAAACTTTTTTTTTTCAGGCTTTCAGACTTAAACTGAAAAATGAGCTCTTCAGTCTGTTGTCTCCCAGCTTCCTAGCTGGGACTTACAGCATGAGTTCTTCTGGTTCTTAGGCATTAAGACTTGAATTAGAGCTATGTTCCTACTCTTCTGCAACTCCAGGTCTGGTGACTTCAGCCTTCATAATTGTGCGAGCTAGTTTCTGATAGCATATCTATCTCTATATGTATAACTCTGTCTATCTATCTATCTATCATCTATCTATCTATCTATCATCTATCTATCCATCTATCTAATCTATCATCTATCTATCCATTTATACACCTATTTATCTATCTCCCACGTATTGCTTCTCTGGAAAACTCTGACTGGTGGAGCTTTCTTAAATACATGAAATGTTCTGACTCATGAAGATAGCTGTTTTACTTTGATTGAAATCTATTTTCATTTTATTCAACAATGTTTAATGGTTTTCAGTATAAAAGTCATATTTTTTTGTCCAAATTTTTGTGTTTTATTCTTTTTGATGCTTTTGCAAATGCAATTTTACAAGTTACATTTTTATTTTGATTGCCAGTGCGTTAACATACAATTAATTTTTGTATATTCATTTCATACTGCATTCTTACTGAACTCAGTTTTTGTTGTAATAATTTTTTCTACATAGAAATCATGTTATATATAAATAGAGATTGTTTGATTTCTATTTCTATTGCTATCTGGATGTGGATCTTTAACTGAAATGACTAGAACCTCTAGTACAGCAGGGAATAGAAGTGGCAAGGACAGATAGAGGTCTTTTCTTATTCCTTGTTTCTGAAGAAAATCATGAAGTCTTTCACCATTAAGTACAAAAGTAGTTGTATATCTTGTAGATATCCTTTATTAGGCTGAGAAAGTTATCTTTTATTCCCTATTGTCAATGTTTTCTTGAGAAAGTTTGTTGGATTTTATAAAATATTTTCCTGCATCAGTGTACTAAATTAACACATTTAAAAATATTGAATCAGCCTTGAATTTATATGTTAAATCACTCTTAGTGATAGTGCTTGGGTTGGTTTGGCTTTTTCCCCTATTTCTACATCATATTGACAGTAGACACAGTGCTTTTGTTTTCTTGGGATATCTTAGATTTGGGTTTACAGTAACACTGGTCTCATAGGGTGAGTTTGGAAGCATTTCAGATGTGTACATGTATGTGTATACACATGTGAAAAGTGTATTAAGAATTTGCATTAACTTTTTAAAAATATCAAGTTTTTTTTTAAATCACGCAGTCGCTTAGGGAATTTTCTTAATAACACTTAGAATTTTTACAAAGTTAGTATTTGTATTCTCTCTTTCATTTCTGACTTTAATTGTTAAGGCCTCTCTTATTTTTTAAGTAGACATTTTATAGTTTTGTGGTTGTTTTGAATGAACCAGCATTCAGGGTTCTCAATTTTCCTCACCGTTTTTTTAGTCTCTATTTTATTTATTGCTATACTAGTTGTAGTTCATTTCTTCCTTATGCTAACTTGTGTTTACCTTGATGTAAAATTTCTGGTATCCTAGGGTAGAAGATGCAGCTCATAAATTTTGGTAGATTGTATTTTCATTTAATTCTTAGCAAACTGCTTGCTAATTTCTCTTATGATGTTTTTACTTAATCTATTCATTATTTAAGAATGTTTTGTTTTATTTCAAAAGACTTTTAATTTTAAAAAATATTCTGTTTTATTGGTTTCCATTTTCATTACATTGTGGTTGAAGAACATATTTTGTGTGATGCTAATCCTTTTGAATTATTGAGGCAACCAGAACCAAAAAAACAAACAAACAAACAAAAAACCCTGTTTTATTGCCCACACGTGTCCTAATATCAAGAAAGTATCATGTGCACTGAGATTTCATGTTTCTTATAATCATTTTTGCATATGTATGAATTATGCTATTCAGAAAAATTATAAGCATGTGCTGACATAGAATTTGTTTCATTAGGAATGAAGTCAAAACAGATCCCATCTCATGTTGCTAAGGTGCCATAGTTATGTGTAGTTTGGTTAATATGCATGATTAAAATCTCTGTATAGGTCTTAACAATGGGGGACCAACCATGGTACATTTTCATAGACCATGTGCCTGAGACAACTCATACAAAAGTCGTAGTTTTTTGTGGTGGAGAACCTCGGATTAAATATCACAAAGTAGGATAATCACCAGGTTGCCCTGAAGAGTGGTGGCAGGTGTTTAGTAAACAATTATTAATTAATTAATAGTTGAATTTTTATATATTGTTTCTTTGAATAACACAAATATTTTAAATCACATGTATTCTTTATAGACTGTGTTCTACAGGAGAAAGAGAATAAAAATCAAAACTAAATAAAAAACTGGGAAAATAAACTCTTTTATACCTGTTTCTTTTTGGTTAGGAGGAGCCTTAACTGAGTATTCTTTTTCAAGTAGTTTATTATTTTAGTCTTGACTTACTCAACGTTCTTTGGATTTCTTTGGGTCCAATATCTTTGGCCCTTACTGGTCTGAGGTCCACAGAAACAATGGATTATGGGAGGAAAACACGCAAAAAGAGATCCACACTCAGGTGAAATCTTACCTAGTCAGGACGTGGATTTCACTGGCACCAGTACAAGAGGAACTCAGAGCTACTTCAGGAAATCCTCCACTCTGCAGCAAGTTCAAAGCAGCCATGTTCCTTCACAGAGCAGGAGCTGAAAAAATAATTTGCTTGTTATTATTTTACTGCCAAAGTTATGCATGATCTTTATGAAAAATATAGAAACATATGGAAAAAAGCATTGAATTTCTCATGTTAATCCTGTATCTCAAACCAATTCTGATACATTCATAGACATATGTTTTATACTCCAGGTTGGGGGGAGAGAGAGAGAGAAGAGGAAAAGTGTCTACTTAATATCTTGACTTTGGGATTTAACAATTTCTTACATATTTTACATGGTAACTGAAAGTATCCGAAGTATCATTATTTGTTTTGTCATGGATTCTTTATGCATATATTTATTCAAGATTCTATTTGTGATAAACAACTAAAATTATAAAATGAATAAGACATGACTGCTTTGCTATGTCATACTAATTTTAATTTCTGCAGTAGCTAATATTTTTGGACATTTTTGGTGTGTGTGTTAGTATTACATTCTTCTATGAAACACTTTTCTATCTTTGCTAATTTTTTTCAAGTAGCTTATTATCTTAGATTTGACTTATTTAAATTCTTATTATATGAAGTACATTGTTCTAATTATCTATTTTTGTATAGCAAGCCATCCAAAACGTACTTTTTACAGAGACTAAATACATATTGACATATTGACAAGTTTGCAATTTAGGCCAGCTTTGGTGGAGGTCTCTTATTTCTGTTCCACTGTATTCATTTGGGGCCAATTAAAGCCTGGGGACTAGAACCATTTGAGGGTTATTTGCCCCCATACCTCTTAGTGGCACTGATTTTCAGGTTGGAAATTAGTTGATGTTATTGGCCAGATACATGCATGTCGCCTCTTTTTTACTTGGGCTTCCTCACAACATGGCAATTAAGGTCCAAGAGCAAACATCTCAAGGTAAGTTTAGACAAAACCAGAGTTGCCTTTTTATAAATATCCTATGCCACATGGAGTCATTCCTGCCACTTTCCCTTTATAAAGTAAGTTCTTCAGACCTATATTTTTTAATAGGAAAATTATACAAGAGAAAACTTTTCATTGGCAAGAGTGCCAAAGAGGAAAATGTTTTAAAAGCCAAGGAAATATTTTATTACCATCACATTAGCTCTTGTTGGAATGCATCATATATAACTCATTTTTGTTTTATTTTAAATTGTTCAGTTATTTCAACCAATTTAATCAGAAATCTGGTTTGTGGTTTCTGAGTTTTGATATTTTTTGGATGTACTTCTGTCCATCCAAGATTTTAAATACCTTCTCCTACTTTTCTTTTTAGTGAGATGTAAAGAAATATAAGCACTCTAACATTTTTTTTTAGATATGTAACCACATCACCACAAATTTGTGAGCAGCTCAACCTAACTCTGAAAGGCACCTTCATCATCAACTAAAATCATACATGTTAGTTACTCTGCTTTTGGATACTTGTTTGGTCCCACTGATTTGTGGTTTTTCCCCCTACTTTTATGTGGTTTTTATAACTTCAATCTTAAGGAGCTATAATAGCACTGTCAGCAGCAGTGTCCTAGAATTTTTCTTCTTGATAGAGCTTTCTAAGTGCCACCCACTTTAGTAAAAAATTTGTGAGACATTCTTTTATTTACAGAAGTTTTGGGGGATGGGTGAGTGTATTTTTCCTAAATGTATATTATTCTTTTTTTTTTTCCTTAATGTCCCTTGTGTTATTGAAGTTTTTATCTTCTAAAAGTTTGGGGTAATGAAAACGAGTAAAATTCTGTGTTTAGAAATATCTCAGTCATTTTAACTAGTAAAAATCGCTCACATTCCCCTATTTTTCTATGGTCTTCAGGACCATTTGCATATTGTTTGTATCATTTTAAAACAATATCTCCATGTAACTTTAATGTGTGCCTTATTTTTCCTGATGTACTTCTTTGCCCACTGGAGAGTTTACCTGGTCACCATCTGGTAGTGTCTTCATGTGTTCTGCCTCCCCTGAGTGTCCTGTCACAGGTGTCATTTCAGGGGACTCTTGTTGGCACAAGACTCATGCATACATCTGTGTGTTTGTTTTATATTGACTATTTTTTGCATACTTTTTAATTTAGAATATTGTATTTACCTTGGTGTTTGTTGTTAGTGAAATCTAATAATAACTTCCGGTTATTTTCACCTACTAGTTTCTGTTTATTCGTGAAAAATAACCTCTAATTTGTGCTATAATCTATAAAAACTCTTATCATAACTATATTAGATAAAATTTTTATGGTTTTCCAGAACTCAGTGGTATTCTTTCACAATATAAAACAGACACATTTGGGACGCTGAGACTGAATAGGAAAGATGTGTCAAAAGATCTGAAAAAAAGTTTGAAAAAGGGAGAAATATTAGCATATCAGGAAAACTCTATGTCATAAAATGAAAAGACAAAAAAGATGTCTACTTATTGTTAACTATTCATAACACAGAAATGATAGAAGTTGAAAGAAAAAACAAAACTAAAAAATTCCAATAGTGGTCAGTGATTATCATTATTCTTTGGGTAGTGTTGACAAAGTTGACCAATATCTAACAACCTACCCTGTAATCAAAAAGTGAGGGAAAATATTATTGTAAATATTGGCAAATTCTGGACCAAGCAATGTGGAACCCATTTGTTATTTATTCAAAACAAGGGAGTTCAAAAAGTTATTTACAGTTTAGATTGGTTTTAATATGCTAAGTAATCAAAAAAGATGGGATAGGAAAATACTAACCAGTCTGTCCATCATCGACATCTTCACCATTACATTTTGCGTGTAGACATTTTTTTGAAATTATATCACCCATATGCACACAAAAAGGTAAATTCATTGCAACAGTAAAAAGTGTGTTGTTCACAAAAGGACAATAATGCAAAAAGAGTTTAGAAAAATACTAGACATGACTTACAGATTGTAACATTGCACTGTGTATTGAATGTTTTAAAATATACCATAAATAGAAAAATTATAGTATACATTAGTCTGGGTTACTTTTCTCTCATTGCTGAGACAAAATACCCAACACCCAAAATTAGGGAAGGGAAGGGAAGGGAAGGTTTATTTCTTACAGTTCTTGGAGATTTCAGTCCATACTTAGCTGGTTCCAAGGCAGGGTGGCATGGCTGAGGGGCAGCCTGGCTGAAGTGGAAAGAGCAAACAGGGCAAAAGAGGGAAAAGCACGCCTCCTTCCCGACCTTACATTGTATGCTGGCTCTACCCCTGGGTGGGTGCAGCCGTTACACTGTCAATCCCAGTGCTAGACAACTAATCAATCACAAACACTATATTCAACTACCTCCATGACTGCATGAGTCTTGGGGGGCCACCTAGATACAAACCATAACATTCCACTCCTGCCCCCCAAAGACTCATATACATCCTTTATATAAAAGACATTTATTCCATCTCCAAGAGTTGCCAAAGTCCTAACAGTTTCAGCATTGCTGAAAAGTCCAATTCCCAAGTCTCCTTCGAGATTTAAGGCAAACTCTTAGCTGCAAGCCCCTCTACAAATGAAAAGAAAGTTAAACACTTCCAACATTTAATGGCACAAGATATGCATTACCATTCCTAAGGGCACAAACAGGAGGACACAAATGATTGGGACCAAAGGAAGTCCAAAATCCAGCAGGGCAAACATTAACTCCTGGAGTTCCACACTCAGCATCTGAAGCACTCTGGTTGCAAGCTCCAAAAGGCTTGAGTGACTCCACCCACATGGTACTTCCAGGAGTTTTAGTTCCCTTGGCTTCTCTCTTTGGCCCATTCTGCTCAATCCTTGCAGCTTTCCTTAGAAGACCCTCGCTCCTGGCTTTTTCAAACTTCTGGGTTCTCCACTGCACAGTTCCACACATTGCCCTCTCATGGACACACTGCCTGGCCTCCTGTGCCCTTTGAAATTGGAGCGGAAGGCTCTTTAGCCTCAGAATGCATACATTCTCCATGCACCTAAAACCAGCACCACGTGGATGCTGCCAAGGTCTGCTGCCAGCTGGAGCAGTAGCCAGGCTTTCCTCTGTCTTGGCTGTAGGGGTTGAGTGCCTGGATCACTGGGCACTCTGAACCTGATTGTGAGGAACAGATTCTCTGTGTCACCACCATTCTGGAGCCTCATGTGGCCTCTGCTACTGTTGTGGAATGTGGTGCTCTGCAGCTTTCTCCCGTGGGCAAAGTGTTTCACTTTTGCAGCTCTGAGGCTACAAGGGGTGGGGATCCACTCTTTCAAGGATGTCCCCATGCCATCTTTTTAATTTCTCTGCTTCTTTTCAGCAATTGAGGTCGCAGCTCTATCTTTGTAATCCACAGCTTTCCAGCAAAACTCACAACATTTTAAATCATCCTGCTGGGCTCTTTGCTCTTGATTCACAACATAAATCTGGCTAAAAGCCCCCTTTAATAGCCATGCCACCACCTCAACATTCAACTGCCTTGAAATTTTTTTCGCCAGATGAATCAGTTTGCTGCCCTTCATCTCAGTCTCAGGCAAAGTCTCTGGACAGGAGCAGAATGCAGACAAACTTTCTGCCAAGCCATAACACACATGGTGAGTTGTCCAATAACCATTGCAGTCCTTCTTCCCAGCAGAAGCCTCCCAAGCCTGGTCTTTACTGGCAGGCTTTCTGTTCGACTTCTTGCCTCCTGAGCTCTGGCCAGAATCTCTCCTACAGAACAGCTTAGGCTGTTCCAGCTTTATGCATGCAGGTGACATCTCTGAACCTTTCCAAACTCTTCCCAAAGCCATTCCCAAAGGCTCTTGGACCACATGGTCAGGTACAGTCACAGCAACGACCCCACTCCTGGTACCAAATTCTGTCTCAGTTACTTTTCTCTTGTTCCTGAGACAAAATACCCAACACCGAAAATTAGGGAAGGGAAGGTTTATTTCTTACAGTTCTTGGAGATTTCAGTCCATACTTAGCTGGTTCCAAGGCAGGGTGGTGTGACTGAGGGGCAGCCTGGCTGAAGTGGCAAGAGCAAACAGGGCAAAAGAGGGAAAAGC
>RJWT010010896.1:0-23775 GCA_004365215.1 Cuniculus paca | reverse complement strand
ACTTCCCAGAATCAACAACTGGGATCTTGTCTCATTAAAAAGTTTTTGCATGTCAAAAGAAATCTCAAACAGAGTGAAAATAAAACCCACAAATTGGGAAAAAGATCTTAGTCAACTGTCCTGCAGACAAAGTTCTTCTACCTAGAACATATAAAGAATTTAAAAAAATCAGGCCCTCAAAATTCAAAGACCCAATCCAAGAATGGGCAGCTGAGATGAAAACACACTTCTCAGCTCAAGAATTATGAATGGCAAATAAACACATGAAAAAATGTTCAGCATCATTGGTCATTAGAGAAATACAAATTAAAACAACTCTGAGATTCCATCTCACTCCAGAAAGAATGGCCAGGATCAAGAAAACCACCAACAACAAATGCTGGAGAGGCTGTGGGGAAAAGGAACCCTTCTCCACTGTTAGTGGGAGTGCAGAATGGTGCAGCCACTGTGGAGGTCAGTCTGGAGGTTTCTCAAAAAGCTAGGACTGGAAGTCCCATTTGACCCAGCTATTCCGCTTCTGGGCATATTCCCAGAAGAAGTGAAATCATCATACCACAGTGATGTATGTGCGCCCATGTTTATAGCAGCACAATGTGTAATAGCCAAATCTTTGAAACAACCCAAATGCCCATCACTTGAGGAATGGATAAAAAAGATGTGGTACTTTTATACAATGGAGTACTATGGAGCTATAAAGAAGGATCACACTGAGGCTTTTATAGGTAAATGGATGCGACTTGAAACCATACTCAGAAGTGAAATAAACGAAACTCACATATGTAAACACCTCATAGTCTCCCTAGAGTAAGAAACTGAAAGACTCAGTAAGATACAAAATCCCCCTAACTATGGGGGAAAGGTTGTGAAGTCCAATGATGCTTTTATTCTTTGATTTGATTGGTTTAAGTCTCTTTTCTACTATTTGATTGCAATATGTGAGAAGATAGGAACAGCTCTTTTGAAGAAAACAAGGGACATTAACGTAGCCATTGTTGATTTCTCTCTGATTTGAAGGTGTGTAATGTTTTCAGTCTTTTGTTATATCTGGTTTTATATTATTTTGTTTTGTTTGAGTTTATTTTATTGTCTGTGAATGTACAAACAACCATTTCCAAGAAGGCAAGAGACACTAGGGTAGCCATTGTTAATCTTCTGTTGCTATGTTTTGAATACCTGTATTGCTTACAGTGTTCCTTTCTGAAATGCTATGTTGTGTTTGATTCTACTGTGTTTTGTTGTGTTTTTTTCTAGTCTCTTAAAAACAAACAAAAAAAAAACTTAAAAAGGTGTGGAGATACAGCTTACCACTCCCTGGGTTCAATGCCCAGTACCGCTCAAAAAAGAAAAGAAAAAAGAGATGCCAACATTAAAAGTAAAAGGTAAATTTCCAAAGTGAGTGCTTCTGATAAAAATGAAGTTTCACTGTCCAGAGCAGTGATGGCAAACCTTTCAGAGATTAGTGCCCACACTACAATTCAAAGCCCACTGATTTATTGTGAAGTGCCAACACTACATTAAAACCTGAATACCGAGATTTTAGTTTAGAAGAACTTCTACATGAACATCTTTTGTCTTAGAAGAAAAACAAGTAACAGGTGTGCTGTAGTTTCACCACCACTACTCTGGAGTTATATAATTTATCTACAGTACATATCAGTAAGGGTGAGACTTTACTGTCTATAGTTATATAATTTTCTATAGTATTGGTAAGAGTGAGGTGGTTTTTTGTTTTTGTTTTTTTTTTCAGCACCGGGAATTGAACTCACAACCTTGTGCTTGCCAGGCAGGCACTTAGGCCACTGAGCTAGATCCCCAGCCCTGGTGTTTTTGAGACAGCGTCTCACTATGCCATTCAGGCTGGCCTTGAGCTCGCTTTGTAGCCCAGGCTGGTCTCGAACTCACAACGATCCGTCTGTCTCAGCCTCCTGAGTGCTGGGATTACAGGCGTGAGCCACCACGCCCGGCTAAAAGTGAGGTTTTACTGTCTAGAGTTATATAATTTATATAGTGTTATAAATAGTTACAATGCTTTCAGCAACATTTCTGTACTTCACAGACGAAATACAAATATGAATTTAAAAATAAATTATCTTAACATGAATACAAACTTTGTTGCTTCAGAAAAGCTAGTAGGAAAAACTCAAACTATGAAGAGCAAAATAAAAGATACACACTAGGAAGATAGATCTTCAAATGAGCAAAGGATCAAGAGATGGAGGGAGGGAATAGCTGGGAAGGGGGAAGAGATGGAAAAAGAATACAGATGCGTTTATGTACATACACCAACTCCGCACAGGAATATAATCAAGTACTTTATGTACTAATAAAAAATAAAAATTGAAAAAAAAGCTCATAAATTTCTTATTTTAAAATCCTAAAAAAGGTCAAAGAAATAAAGATAATCTGAAAGGGTAAAAGTTATGTTTATTGAGCTGTATTCACAAATGGAGAAGGGAAGAAATTTTACCCAAAATTCTATACAGCTTACGTGAGTACCTCTTTCTCTTACCTTGCTGTGCTGCTTCATGTTCTGCTGTTCTTTTCCGGATGTAAGTCTGAACTTCTTCCCACCTTCTCTCAGCTTCTTGGAGTTGAACCTCAATATTTAAAAAGGGAACAAGTAAAAATTAGAACAAAAAGATTTTAACTTTGAAAAAAAGAAAAAAAGCACCCTTTCCCTATAGCGTTGTATCTTAAAATTGGTTACTGCAACTAGTCTCTGAAATTTTAAGAAGATAGGCAGATAAACACAGTCTGGCTACCATTTATTTATCAGTTACAGCCATCCTGGTCTACCAATACAAAATATATTCAGAAATGCAATCATTAGTACTGTTAGATCAAGATAGCTACTACTATTTATGTACGTATCTGATCCACTTATCTAAGACCTGTTTCACATCAATCTTTTTTCAGCTGGTAAATGTCCAAAAGACAGGATGGCATCTTTGTCACTAAATCTCAGTGAGTACTAAAATTCGTATTTTGAGCTACATATACTTACTGTATAATACTTCAATTATGATTGTAATCTTTAAGGTCATCTATCCATATCTCTGGAGGACAGATTTCCTTATCTACAAAGCCAGCAGTAAATCCATCACCAAAATCAGCTTTAAATAAGACATTAATATTGTATCATGCAGGACCTAAGAAAACTTCAAGGAAGTCTCAAACTCTTTTAAACCCTTTTATCATTTCCCAGTCCCAAGCCCTTTTATCATTTCACATTCATGGTCAAGCTCTCACTGTGTCTGTGATCTAGATGGGAATCAGTATCTGGTATAGTGAGGTTACATTTCAATTTCATTAAACTGAATCTTCAACAAATCCCCTTCTCAATAAAGGGAGTGTCAGGGCCGGGGATCTAGCTTAGTGGCCTAAGCGCCTGCCTGGCAAGTGCAAGGTCGTGAGTTCAATCCCCGGTGCCGCAAAAAAAATAAAAAATAAAAAAAATAAAGGGAGTGTCTTGGTCACTTTATCATTGCTGACACAATACCCAACACACACAACTTAAAGGAAGAGAGACCTATTTTAGCTACCATTACAGTCTATGGTCGGTTAGCTCAAATGAGGAAACAGCATGTGGGGGACAGTCATAGTGGAAGCTGCTCACCTCATGGTGAACAGGAAGTAGAAAGTAATGGGAGGAGCTGGTAAAGGAAATATACTCTTCCAGGTTATGCTCTCAGGTACCTGCCTCTTCCGAGCGGACTTCACTTCCTAACAGTAAGTCAGCTATACAACCTCTATAATTTAATCACCTTCCAAAAGTCTTGCCTATGAGGATAGGAGGCTCCTGAGGGACGTCTAGATATAAACCACAACAGGGAGGAACAGACGATTCTGCTCATCCTACTCATTAGCATGTAAGCTACACCAATGCATCCAGAGCACAAACAAGATGAGAGAACTAAATCTGTTCCCCCTTTGCTCATCCTGAGCCATTCTACACATCTCTTCACAGTATGAGCATCTCACTGTACCAAGTGCCATTCTGGTGTCTGAAGACAAAGTATGTACTTTTTGTATACCATGACTTGAGTGCAAGCTACTGGGCCAGTATTTAAATCTTATGCTCAAAGGAAAACTCATCTATTCCAGTGCTAGAAGAAAATAGGTTGTACTGGACTTGGAAATTCAAGTTAAGGATGAAAAAATGATACAAAGAAGGGCTGGGGATCTAGCTCAGCGGCCTAAGCGCCTGCCTGGCAAGCTCAAGGTCGTGAGTTCAATCCCCAGTGCCGGAAAAAAAAAAAAAAAAATTATACAAAAAGTAACTTTAACTACATGATGTTTGCCTGGTACATGGAGGCCATAACTCCATATATAAAATGAAATTCTACCTTTTATTTACACTGGTCAGTCGGCTAACTTCATTTTTCATACTTTCAGTCTTTAGCTTCAAATTCAAATATTTCATTAGGTCACACATGCTATACAGGCGGAGCTATGGTTCTTAATATGCGTCACACTACACACATACTTAATGCCACAAATTAACTATCTACATTATTCATGGAATGATAAATAGAGGTGGGGATGTATTACCTTCAACTGAGTAACTGCTTGCTCTGCATTCTTCTTTTGGACTTCCTCCTGTTGTAGTTTCCCTGTTTTTTCAGTCAACTCATTTACCAATCTAGCATAATCCTGGCGTAGTTTATTTAGTTCTGCAGACTGCCTGAAAACAATAACTGGATTAGGAACCATCTATTACTACAAACACAAATAAAAGGACAGATAAATAGAATACATTTTATTAATTTTGCTAATAATTCCATTTGCAAAGAAACAAAAAAGAACACAAGTACTTATAATTCTCAAATAATTCTAATGACAATCATACAAATTCTAAAATTGCAAAGAAATATCAAGAAAAATGGATAACCACATTGAGGATATGTCACCCTCAAATTGATCTTCTGGAAAACTAGTAAAATCAACCGTCAGAAATCTTTTTTTTTTTTTTGTACCAGGGATTGAACTCACGAACTCGTGCTTACCAAGCAAGCACTTGAACCGCTGAGCTAAATCCCTGGTGCCTCAGAATTCTTACTCTGTGCAAGGACAGTACTACTCTCTCCAGGGTACTGACTCTTAAAGAATGACCTCAAAACCAATCGTTCCCTGAAGTGTCTTCATGTGCAGATTCCTGAGCTCCCCCTCAGGTCAGTGGATCAGAAAAACTTTTAGCAATAGGGCTTAAGAATGGTGTTTCTAAGTTAGCATGGTGCTATATTGAATAATAAAGTTTGAGAACTATTCTAGTAGGAATAAATGACTTACAATTTGAAAATTCAGTCTCACAAATCTGCAGATTTTTCCACTAACTGTAGTGTTCAGTGACTTATATGTAATATATAAATTGTAATACACATAATTGTTTGCATACAGCTAATGCTCTCTACACAGCAAATGTTTTTGAAAAGTAACTCAATTTTAGAAGCACATGTAAGAAAAATCCAATCAATTATTCTAAGTACCATTTTAATGATTTAACAAAATATTCCACCATTTGATTAAAACTAAAGTATTTGAAAACATACTTGCTTTCCAGTTGATTTGTAGTGTTGCTGACAGCATCTCTCAGTATACCATTTTCCTGTTTCAAGTGAGCTATCTCTGCTTCCATCTGCTCGCGAACTTGCTGAAACTAGTTCACACATAACAAGATTTTGAAAACAAAAGGTTGACAAAGCTACCTTTAAAAAAACTTTTAGTACAATGATGTTATGGTTTGTAGGTGGCCCCCCCAAGCCTCATGTAGTCATGGAAGCAGCTGAATCTAGCATTTGTGATTGATTCATTGTCTAGTGCTGGGATTGGTAGTGTGAATGCTGCACCCGCCCAGGGGCGGAGCTGACATACAATGTAAGGTCAGAAGGGGGCGTGTTTTTTCCCTCTTTTGCGCGATTTGCGCTTGCCACTTGCAGCCGCCATGAAGGGCTGCCCCTCAGCCTGGCCACCCTGCCTTGGAACCAGCTGAATATGGACTAAAACCTCCATTAACTGTAAGAAATAAACCTCTCCTTACTTCACTTTAGGCATTAGGTATTTTGTCTCAACAATGAGAGAGAAAAGGAACCAAGACTAATGAGAATACCAAAAAGCATTGGAAGAATAAAATTTGAATTGCTCTTTTTGAATACAAACACATTTAAAGGAAGTTGTCTTGTGGATTTTGAGGACTGACGCTAAGGTCTTGCACTTCCTACTGAGCTACATCAGTAGGCTTTTTTTGAGATGTCTTGCTAAGTTGCCCAGGCTGGCTCTGAATTTACAGGCAGAATCCTTCTGCCTCAGCTTCCTGAGTACCTATGATTATAGGCATGCATCACCACATGTGGCCAACAACTTTATTTTTGTTGTTGAGTCCAAAGTAAACAGAAACTGAAGTCACCAAAAAGCAAGCTCTCCCTGCGAATCAGCGCCATGCATGGGCTGCTGGGGGAACAGCCAGACTCTAGCCTTTTCCCATGAGTCAGCACCATTCACGGACTGCAGGACAAGAGAACAAGAAGTCACCAAGAAGCAAGCCCTCCTTGCTAATTGGTGCCATGTACGGGCCATGGTGGGGAGAGCCAGATGCCAGCCCCTTCTGGCACACAGGCTGGGAAACAAGAGCCAAACCCCCACCCCCCACCATAAGCAACAGGCTGATCCTGAGAAACATAGGCTGTGATGATGGCTATTGAGGTAAAATACAATTTAATGCTTGTAGTGTTTATAGTGTTTCACTGACTTTGCAGGTCTAAAGCCGGTAGTCTGATCATTATTCAGAGGATAACAATACAGAATGTAGCAACTATGGGGGATCTCCTTCTGAAGGTGGTAGCCATTGTTAATTCCCTAACATTTTGTTTTGAAGTCCTGTATCACTCTGACTGTTTTGTTGGGTTGGGTTTTATTCTGTTCTGTTTTGTTTGATTTTATTATATCCGATGGCATAGGCAGCTATTTCAAAGATAACAAGATATATTATGGTATCCATTTTGGATTTACTCTTATCTTGTTTTGAAGTCCTTTATTGCATTCATTGTTTTGTTTTTACTGGTTCTATTATGTTCTGATTTGTTTGATTTTTACTGTGTCTGAAGGTATCTGCAGCTATTTTGAAGACAGTAGGAGGCATTATGGTAACCATTGTTGATTTCATACTGTTTTGAAGTCCTGTATCACTTACACCGATTTTGACTGACTTTATTGTTTTACTTTGCTTGGTTTTATAAACCAAGGTCTTCAGTTCAATCCAGTAAACAGAAGCTGCAATAGCAGTCAAGAATACAAGTATTTGAGCCGGGAGTGGAGGCTCACACCTGTAATCCCAGCACTCGGGAGGCTGAGACAGGCGGATCGTTGCAAGTTTGAGACCAGCCTGGACTTAAAAAAACGAGAAAAGAAGGGAAACATGAAAATGAAGCGTTGTAAATGGGGAGGAGAAGAGGGGTTGAAGGGAGGGTAAAGAAATGGCAGGCATGAACTACATAGACTAGGGGTCTCTAATAATAAACAAGAAGGAGAAAGAGGAGGAGAAGAAGCAGAGGAAGAAGAGGAGGGGGTAAAAAGAGAGAAAGAAAGGAAAGAAAAAGAAAATAAAGAATCAAGTCTATATCCACAAACCAGTAACTTCCTTTGCCCTTCTTTTTTTTTTGCAGCACTGGGGATTGAACTCATGACCTCACACTTGCCAGGCAGGTGCTTAGGCCACTGAGCTAAATCCCCAGCCTTTGTCTTTTTGAGACAAGGTCTCACTATGCCGTTCAGGCTGGCCTTGAGCTCACTTTGTAGCCCAGGCTGGTCTCGAACTCACAACGATCCTCCTGTCTCAGCCTCCCAACTGCTGGGATTACAGGCATGAGCCACCAGGCCCGGCTGCCCTTCTTCATAATCCCTGGAATGCACCACTCTAATTTTTTTCTGACATCTGATTTTTTTTATTTCAAAATTACAGAATCAAAAAAGAATACTGAATCATATATTCACGTAAGAACATGTCTTACTTTAATACACAAAATTATTGTTTTATGAGAAATCAGTAGATACTGGTAATCTTTTTTTTTTGCGGCACCGGGGATTGAACTCATGACCTAGTGGTTTCCAGGCAGGCGCTTAGGCCGCTGAGCCAAATTCCTGGCCCTGTCTTTTTGAGACAGGGTCTCACTATGCCATTCAGGCTGGCCTTGGGATCACTTTGTAGCCCAGGCTGGTCTTGAACTCACAGGGATCCTCCTGTCTCAGCCTCCTGAGTGCTGGGATTACAGGCGTGAGCCACCAACGCCCGGCTGATAATGGTAATCTTAAGAAAGTATTTCTATTTAGAATTTACATGGAATCTATAGTCTGACTTCTAAAAGTAATCAGCTAAACAAATTAAATCATTTAAATATCTTTCATCTTCAAAAAAAGATGTTGGTATGAGTATTTTCAAATGAACAGTAAGCAGTAATTACTGAGGGTAAGAGAATCAATTCTTCAATAACCTGATTGATAGGAAAGAGAATGTCTACAATGGCTGCAGAATGGGAAGATGGGAGGAATGTGAATAAAAACTAAAGGTATCAGACAGAGTAACAATGTGACAACAGTGTCACCTGCTTCATTATCAGACATCTCAATGGAAAACAATGGAACTCTCGTAAGAGTAAAAAAATAGAAATTTTAGCAGATTAGCAGATAATGATCAAAGCAATATTTTACAAAAAATAATCGGGTATCAATTACAAGTTAGAATAGAAAAGAGAAACCTATGACTAAAGGGCTATAATTATCCTACTATGAAATACACTAAGCTATATAAGAAATGAATGCAAGAGTAACTACAAATCAAGTATCTTTAAGATTCAGACCAATTTGTGGATTAGGAGAAAGACACAAAGGATTCAATCATAAGGAAAATAATACCTTAAACTGAAAAATAAAAACAACCTGATGAAGATAGGAATTTTATTTTAGGCACAGCTTATATCTGAGATGATAAGAGACCTTCCAAACTGAAGCAACAACTAACAAATGAAAATAACACTTTTAAAGAGTTACTAGCCCAGAGTTCAATCAAAGAGATTATAAACCTACTTGGACAAATAGATCCAAGCCACATTCTTCAATCTCTTTATCAGCTGAGTGTGGCGGCTCACAACTGTAACCCCAGCAGTTTGGCAGGCTGATGCAGAAGGATCCCAAGTTTGAGCCCAGCCTGGGCCCAGTGACTTAGCAAGACCCTGTCTCCATTTTTTTTTTTTTTAAGAAAAAAGACAGAGGGGCCAGGGATTTAGTTCAGTGGCCTAAGTGCCTGACTGGCAAGCGTGAGGTCATAAATTCGATCCTTGATGCCGCAAAAAAAGAAAGAAAGAAAGAAAGAAAGAAAGAAAGAAAGAAAGAAAGAAAGAAAGAGAGAGAGAGAAAGAAAGACAGACAGACAGACAGACAGACAGGATGAGGATATATCTCAGGGCAAAGGCTCTCGGTTTAATCCCCAGTACCCCACCCCTCAAAAACATCTCTTAGTAGTGATATGGAGGTGGGGAGCAATGATGATTCACCAGTTTCTAGCTAACTAGAATTATGAAGAACATGAATGCTGCAAGACAAAAACAGTAAAAAATGAACTATGTGAAACACTCAAGGAAGACTATGAACTAACAAAGAAAAACCTGAAAGGGTCATTTAAGCTGAAACTCTGCAAGTCACTCACTATCCCTTTTCCCCTCCAACACAAGTCCCATCTAGCTCACTCTTGTGTATACTCCAAATCTTCACTGTCAACGTTTAATTCAGACCTTGTTCTCCCCATCATTGGAATTCCTTCAAAAGCCTTCCACTGACCCCTTGTTTCATTCTCCACGTGGGTGCAAGGATAATAATTAAAACACCAGGTGAGTCTCACTTCAGGTTTGCCTAAACTCCTTCACTGGCTTCCCAGTCTGCATTTAAGACAGTGCCCTTCTGTAGACCTTCCCTCTTCATTCCAATTCTAGTTTTCACTTACCAAACTCTTCCCACACTTCTCATAACTGTGAACACTATATGGGAACACCTGGAGAGTACTGTTTCAAAAGTACAATCCCAAAAGAGACCCACAGAGCACTGAAGAATCATGACAAGTTACTTTTCTGTACAGGTTCCATTTCTTCATCTTGACTGACAGCTAATTTAGAAGACTAACACAATCTGTGTATCAGAGAGGGAGTGTTCCCAGTCAGTCCTTCTCTTGCCCACTTCCCATATCCAGGGCCCCAACCATACAATACCATCCATCATACTGGCGTACTTATTTGTCTACTTCTAGCCTCCCTACTTTATCCTGCCCAGAAAATGTATTTGCCTAAGCCAAGGAGTAAGTTTAGTCACTTGTATGCCTATGGCCTAGCACATGAACACACAAAGCATTTAAAAGTTTGCTAATTAAATGAATGTACACATCTCATCTTATTTTCAAAGAATGAAACTATACCTTCATCTGCAACTTTTGAGTCTCTTGATAACTGACATGTATTTTGTTTTGAAATACATTATGTTCCTTTTCTAACGTTCCAATCCGATCTTTCATCCTTGCTATAATTACATTGCTTCTTTCTTTCTCTGTCATCATTTCCTATAAAAGTAAACCAGAAAAGACATCATGAAAAACTTGTTATTAAAAATGTACTATAAGCTTATAACCATAAGAAAACTCTAGCATCAGTAAAATGATCATGAACACTAAAAAAATAAGTGCACACTTAGAAAAGTTAAAAGGTTTAAAAAAATCTTTGTCTCTCACTCATTCTTCAAATCAATTCTCTTAATAAACATACCACCACTTTGTTTATTTTTACTTCAAATGCATTTTTTGGTTGAGTCAAAGACAGCCTAGAAGCTGGGCATGGTGGCTTACACCCTAATCCCAGCACTCAGGAAGCTGAGACAAGAAGATCATTTCGAATTCATGACCAGCCTGGGCTACAAAGTGAGCTCAAGGCCAGCCTGAACAGCATAGTGAGACCCTGTCTCAAAAAGACAAGGGCCAGGGATTTAGTTCAGTGGCCTAAGCCCCTGCCTGGCAAGCATGAGGTCATGAGTTCAATCCCCAGTGCCGGAAAAAAAAAAAAAAAAAAAAAGCAAAACAAAGACTGAGCCTAGAATAAATTCTAAATTCATTGTAATAAAAATTACTTTAAGGCAAAACAGTTAGTTAGCATTCCCAGGCACTAGTTTTTCTCCGGTATACAAAAAAATGTCTGGGAAAGCCTAATGATGAGGCATCTCTCCTAGAAGAAGAAATAAGGATATGTAGATTATGGAAGTTTGGGATAAGAGAAAGTAAAAGTTTTGTCAACAAGGAAAAGTACATGTAAGCAAACAACATTAAAATTGCCTGCAGGTATGACAGTTTTCTGTTCTAAAAAACTATTTGCAGTGCCGGGGATTTAGCTCAGTGGCCTGAGTGCCTGCCTGGTAACCACGAGGTTGAGAGTTCAATCTCCAGTGCCGCAAAAAACAAAAAAACAACTACTTTTGACAAAATCTGAGATTTTTATATAATTTATTGTTGCCTGTAAGAGTTATTTTATATATTTTATTATTTATATTTGCCAGTTGTTTTATAAATATACATCTTAAATATATAGCACAACAAATTATCAAAAAATAAAGTTCACCTAGTTTTACTTTTTAAACAGTCAAAACACAATAGTCACAAAAAAATTACACTAAAATTTATAACTGTAAGGAACCATGTTTATGAGAACTGTGACTAATCTAACCAGGTGTTCCCACTGATTTTTTAAATTTACTTCAGATCACATGAAGGATTTCTATCAGACACACACTTCTGTTCTTCTGGTATCTTCTAGTAGCTAGGTGGAGGAGGTGAAACTCATGTACTCTACTGCAGTTACTCCTTACAAGAAGAAGGAAGTACTTTAGGAAGGAGGTAACATTTTCTAGTTTCAATTCTTTTTGCTCTGTGTATTTCACAGGCTTATTTTTCCTCTAAAATTTCTAAAGTGTTAAGAACTTGATCAAAAATTGTAAACATTCACCACAGAAGTTCCAAATGCTTTTGTTTCATTGTTGTTGTTGTTGTTTTTCTGAGACAGGGTCTTGCCAAGTTCCAAGATAGCCTCGAATTTACTAGGTAGCCCAAGATGGTTTAGAATTTTGTATCCTCTTGCTTTGCCTCAAAAGTGCTGGAATTACAAGTGTGTGCCATAATACTCAGCTAAAACAAGTTTATGCTTCTAAAAGAATGCTCCTGTATTGTGAAAATAGGACACCTAATATGTACTGTTATTTTAAATTCATAACTCCACTATGGGTGTAGTATCATGAGTGAGACACCTCCCCTCAAAAATTCTAAAATAAAATTGATTGTGTTGGGTAAATTTATTGTACAAGTAATTAATTTGGGGCGTACAGACAATTTTTAAACCTTTCATTGATTCTAATTTGAGCATAATAGTAATTCACCTGGGTTAACTGCTTACACCGCTCTTTTGTAGCAGCAGCATCTTCCTTCACAGCAGCAAGCAACTTGTCCTTTTCCTGAAGCTGATGCAGAAGTGCAGTCAATTCTCCTTTATTTGACTACAATTGCAAAATTAATAGAGACTTAGAAAAGGTTAAGATAGGCTTATGAGAATGAAGTATCTGTCATCAAGTGCTCTTGGGCCAATGCAAAGCTCTATATAATATAGTAAAAGAAAATGACTGCTAAAAACTGGTCAGCAAACTAAGTCGGAAAAGTTACTGTAACATTATAGTCTCAAATTTGCAACAGCATAAAAATCAATCAAGAAACAGACCTTTGTAAAGAAGTATAGAACTTCTAGTTTTAAACCTACAGTAAAAATAGCAATTTTTCTTCTTTTCGTTCTCGATCAAAAGAAATATGGGGGGCCGGGGATCTAGCTCAGTGACCTAAGCGCCTGCCTGGCAAGTGCAAGGTCGTGAGTTCAATCCCTGGTGCCACCAAAAAAAAAAAAAAAAGAAATATGGGGACCAGAGATATAGCTCAGCAGCACAAATGCCTGCCTGGCAAATGCAAGGTCATGCGTTTGATCCCTGGTACAAAAAAAAATTCAAAGGAATATGAAACCCAAAGGCAATTTACCACCACCAAAACAGTCCTCCTTAACCTCAAAATATAATATCAGAAAAGACTTGATAAAAGTAATGCAGAGTAAATAACATACTCAGTCATGCTGGTCAAATATGCCCATGTCAATGGAGAAGCAACGGATGCATAAAGGAGTTCTCAAAATTCAACATGCACAGATGAAAGGAAAAACCAGTCAGCCCCTGTCTGACATGAGGAACAAGCGTAGTTTCAAGGCAGGAACTTTTTTGGCAGGAAATCTCAGGAAGAAGAAAGGGGAGAAAAAGAATCACACAAATTTTACTCAAAGTGAGCAGCTAGCCAGTGAGGCAGAGGGGAAACAGACTTCCTGTACTAAGGTCCAGCTCTGTTCCAGGGGAAGAAACAAGGGCCAAAAGGACACATTAATACTCACAGCCCCAGGATACTACAGGTGGGCACTAGCTGTTTACCATTACCAACCCCCAGCACAGAGATGATCCAAAAGGTGTATCCCTCTCGGGAGAGGAATGCTAGTAAACAATAAAACAGGGTTCTATACAGTGTATTTTAAAAAGGAAAACAGTACAAATGGCAAGTGAAGAAACACAAGAAGGTTGTCAGCAGATGAAAATTCTAATAAAATTATCACCATGATTTTAAAAACTTTAGCAGTCATTTCTGGAAAACAAAAGCCAAGAGCAGAGTTCACAAGAAAGAGCTCAGAGAAAAGATAAGATCAGAAAAAAAGAGCGAAACATAAAATGATAAAACTCGTAGTAGAAGTAAAAAGTAGCATCATCCTAGAAAGAACCTAATAAGAAGGAAAAATCAGAAAAGGGACATGGTACTGAAAATAGTAAGCGTAGAACAGGGTAGTAAAATGGCAGCAGATAATACAATGCAAAAATAAAGTCTGCTTTGGTTAAGGATTATTTTCTAAGCATGAAAGTATAAAAGGTAAGAAAGACAGGAAAAGGAAAACCAACATACACTTAACCTGATACAAACAACTTCGCTTATTCCAAAAACATACAAAACTTTCTAGTAATAAAGTTGACTTGAATCTAATGACTGCAAAGCGTGCTATACCTAAGAGAGAACTGATTAGAGGGGTCATTACCATGTCATATTATAATACATTGCCAAAGTTTAAAGAAACTTCATCCTCTGATGTAGACACAGTACTGCAGACAGTGGGAAAATCCAGTAAAAAAATTAAACACTTGCTGAATGCCAAAAGAATGTTTTAGGCAGTGGAGTCAAGTCAAGTTGTCCCAGGGGGGACAACCATTGGATAACAGTGCCCATAGAGGTCATACGCATGCTCAGCAAGGAGTAGTGACAACTCTGATTTGTGGAGCTTTCACGTGATGACTGTGCTGACAAGGGGGGAAGGGAGGGGGGTAAGAGACAGAGACACAGAGAAAAAGACAGAGAGAGAGACAGAGAGGAGGAAAAGAGATAAATTGATTTGTATATTTATTTGGACTGTCATTTTAGCAGAAGGCCTCACAAGGTAGAAAATGCACTCAGATGCCTATTTCAGAGTACAGAGTAAAATACTGCCTGCTTTGTGCTGTTGGTCACCAAATTCTAGAGGATATCCAGCTAAGACTCACTTCCCAACACTGCTGATTCAGGAAATATACAATTCTTTAGTGTTAATCTATAATGTTAGCTATTTTTGATACAGGAATAGATTTGTATTGGGTGATCTATCTTCCTTTCTTTCCTTTTCTTTTCTTTCTTTTTAAATTTTGTGCTTAGGCTCCAAGTCTTAAACACCAAAAAATGACTACAGCAGAAAAAGCAAAACTGAATGCAGACAGTGGAAGATCTTCCAAGAGGCCTGGACAGTCACCTGGAGTGATTCGATGCAACAGCAAAGTGTTACATATTCTGTGTAAAGTGTCATGTGTCACCCACCAAGTCTCAGACAGCATTTGACAGACCACAAAAACGTTGCCGAACTTGGTGAAACTGAAAGCAAAGAGTTTCTTGAAATTGAGGAAATATCATTCCCAGTGTCACTTTTGCAGCTATCTTTCTAAAACAAATCATCTGCCAGCTTTCGAACTGTAGTGCATACAGCTAAGCAAGGTAAGCCCTTCTACAATGGAGATTTTATCAAAATAGACATGTTTTTTGTAAACTGAAACCTCAGTATACAGGTTTAACTGCAGTGTTAGCACTTTGCAATAAATAAGTGGGTTTTGGGTTGCAGTTTGAGCACTTGATAAGAGGTTTGCCATCATTGTTTTAGGAACTTGCCTAGCATGCATGAAGCTCTGGGTTCAATCCCTAGCACCCTCAAAAGAATAACGATGTTTTTATTATAAGAGTGCAATTTTACAGAAAAACACGAAAAAAAGCACAAAATTTACAGTGATCTCAGACCACTGCCCAGCAACATGAATACAGAGAATAGTACAACAATGAATGCCTTAAAATTTTTTCAATGAAAGAGAGCAACACATTAAAATAAGCTCTATATAACAATTTTAAAAGGAAAATAGTAAAACTGTCATTCAAATACAAAAACAAAAAAGAAGTATCATAACTTGACAAAATCTTGGATATACAAAAACCACGAAATTTTACTGAAGAGTTTCAAGAAAAAAACAACTTTAGCCAACCAAGAAAAGAAAAAGCAATTATGGCAAAGAATGGTATCAGGCTTTCAACCCATCATTAAACTATAGAATTAAGGCTAAAACAAGCATGGGCATTATTATCACAGATGTTACACATTATGAGTATCTGACAAAGAGAAATGCTATAATAAATAAAACCAGAGTTAAGGAAGACAAGGTAGAGAAAAAATTATCAGGTCCAGTAGTCCATCTTGTTTATACAGCATGAAGACAAAACTTACAATTTTAAAAAAATCAAGGAATTGAGGCAAGTATACTTAAATATCAATGCTCAAAAACTCAATAATAAATATTCCTTACTGGTAACCACGCTAACAACTAACATTTACTGTATGCTAGGAACTCTGAGCATCTAAGATGCATTGTCTCATTTAATTCTCAAAGCCTGATCATTTTTTAAATAACTTTTTTGTCTTTTTGAGACAGGGTTTTGCTATGCAATTCAGGTTGGTCTTGAACTCACTATGTAGCCCACACTAGCCTCGAACACGCAGCAATCCTCCTGCCTCAGTTTCCTGAGTGCTGGGATTATAGGCATGCATCATGCCAGGCCTCATTCTTATTTTAGAAATAGGGAAAACTCAAAGTGGCAGAGCCCAGATTTAATCCAAAAGCCCTGACACTAGAGCCCGGACCTTAACATACATTCCACATATAAAATAACTGTCTTGTGGTTTACACACAAGGGCTTGTGCACACAGACAGCACAATAGCTCATCTCCAGTTCTACATTCGCTCCCGAACTTTCACTAGCCCTGTGGATTCTGCCTTCCACGTCTTTGTGTTTAATCACTTAACAGCTGAGCCTGAAGTGCATCAATCAGACGGTACATCTGTTTATGTATTATCTCCGAGCGTCGCTGGGGCAGGCGCTGAAAGTTTTAAGATACACCAAACACAGAAAAATTATCAAATAAATTTGATTAAATCAGTTGTTTTTATATTTTGTTATGTTATCCTATAAAATTAACAAAAAATATGCAAGATTTGGTCATCCTGTATTTAAATATTTGGACTGCTAAGTGGCTAAAGGGAACTATCACATATACTCAAGCATACACATTCCAAAACATTCCTTATACACTACCCAGAAATTACCCAACCTTGACTTCAAAACTTCTAGTCAGACCAAAGCGTACAGCTTAATCAAGTTCCAAATGACTTTAAAGCCATAAAAATCATGTTATTTCAAGCAACTGTTTTTGTCAAAGCATCAGATGATTCAAAAGACGCTTGACTAAGTCAGCACACATTAATTAGTATAAATATATGAAATACTTCTGAAGGCATTCTGAAACTTTTAGACATGGTTATGTGGTCTAAATATTAAGGACAAGAGGCTGGGGATTTAGCTCAGTGGTGTAAGCACCTGCCTGGCAAGTGTGAGGATGTGAGTTCAATTCCCAGTACCAAAAAAAAAAAAAAAAAATTAAGGACAAGAGTAGACAATAATTAATTGCTCTAGTAGAAGTCTTATTTGATGAACTTCTAATTACCACTTACAAATATACACACAAAAAAAATGCTTACTGTTATGGTTTGTGTCTAGATGTCACCTCAAAGCCTCATTCAGTCATGGAGGAAGGCTTCTAGTGTTTGTGATTGACTCACAGTCCAATGCTGGGATTATGGGTGTGAGTGCTACACCCAAGAAAATGTGGCCTACATACAATATTAGAGACAGAAAGAGTCTCCCTGAGAGCACACTCCTCCCTTTTTGCTCTTGCTGTTTGTGCTGTCTTCCGCCACCATGAACTGTTGCCCTCTGCCATGTGCCACTCTGCCTTGGAGCCAGGCAAGTAGACTGAAACCTCCACAAACTATGAGCTAAATAAACACTTTCTTCCTTAATTGGTATTTTGTCTCAGCAATGAGAAAAAAGTAACCAACACACTTACCTTCTTTAAAACATCTTGTATCACACCAGACTTTTCCTTCAGTAGGTCTACAACACGAAGAGCCTCATCTTCAGAAAACATCATGGTCTTCAAGGACAGAAGAAAACCTTTAAACTTCATTTCAGCATTTTCTTAATTAAAAAGGAAAAGGAGTCAGCAATTAGCACAACTAATAACTTCAGAAAAGATAAACATCAAGAATTTATGGGCTAGAAAGTAAATTACCAAAAGAAAATATTTACACTTCTGCTAAAATAACAAATGATTCAGTCAAGAGGGAAAATAATGTATACCATGTATATTATGGAAAAATTACATTACCTATAAGTTTGTAGCGTTAAAAAAAAATAACAGTATGCCCTCACCTCTTTTTTTTTTTTTTTTGCAGCACTGGGGACTGAACTGACGACCTAGCATTTGCAAGGCAGGCACTTAGGCCGCTGAGCTAGATCCCCAGCCCTGCCCTGCCCTCACCTCTTAAAAGAACATTATTTAAGCATCTACAATATGCTAGTATACACACTGAATATATTCATAATATCCTTTTAATTTTAATAATTCTCAGACATACATAAACCAAGTTCCACAGATGAGAAAATAAGCTCTAAGATAAATAAAAATGAAATCTTATTCTGCAAACTTATGATTGTTAAGGTAGATTATCAACTTGATTGGCCTGGAAGCTATCTAGGGGATCACTAAAGCACACTTCTGGATGTATTTGGGTAAGGCATGAAAGCATGATTGCGGGCTCTACATGTGCGCTTTGTCCCTACCCTTTGGCACCATTCCCCTTGCCCTGGCTACTACAAACTGAACATCTTCACTCTGCCGTATCTTTCTACTACGCTTCCTCCTTAGTGCCAGCTGACCATAGACTGAATCCCCTAAAACCACGAGCCAAATTAAACCTCTTCTTTAAATTGCAGGTTTTGGTTACTGTGTCCCAGATATAGGAAAGCTAATACAAAAATGCAACTTTAACATTAAAACAATCCACAAATTAAATACTTCATGTATTTATTCACCCAAATTCTCCCAGGACTCCTGTTAGGCACAAAATCCCCTTTGCTAAAAGAACAGACATTCATTAGACCAAAAGAGTATTGGGTTTAAAACACTTCAACTATGTTTTTAAGGCAGGTGTGTGCACGTGTGGGTTAAGAGGCACATAAGAACTCTTTACTTTCTACTCAATTTTGCTGTGAACCTAACCTAAAAATGCACTACACATAAGTTTATTAAAAAAATAAAAAAATCCACTACCACCACCACCAAAAAAAAAAAAAAAAAAACAGTTTTGAATTAGCCTAAAAATCTCACAGAAGGTTAACAGTAGCAGGGCAAAGACTGCCAAAATAGCTGTAGGACCTCGAGCAAGTCAAATTCCAAGAAAGTCAAATTCCGGTGTTTATGTCAACAAAATTAATAAGGATGAACTAGAAAACTATCAAATCTCTAACACAAGTACAAAGTGTACTTGACTTCATCAGCACTCAAAATGTGTTTTTACAATATAACAGATTAAGACATTCTGTATATTACCTTTGTCAGTTTCAATCTTCAGTTTTTTAGACCCAGATTTCTGAATCCCTTCTACTTGGTCAGGTTTAACGAGATCAACAATTTCTCTCTTATCCACCACAAGATTGGAGTTAGCATTATCCATCAAAGGAATAGAAGTATTTGCATGAATAAGGGGATCATCTATCAACACTGCAATTTAAGTTCAACAAAATCACAAATCACTTGGAGTTTTGAAAAAAGGTAATTAAACATGCAAGAACACTTTAATGATAAATTCAGTTATTTCCTAATCTCCAATATTAGTTCAATTTGGTTTAAAATTTCTACCACATCATTTAACAAGGCAGAAACTCTTATTCAAATAGTAACAATTAAATATTACTATTTTATAGCAAACCATTTAAGTCATCTAAAAAATGGGCAGTATAGCTGCTCTAATACTATCTACAAGTTTCTTAGAAATTCTTTCGATAGCTCACTTAATTTTTCTGCTTAACATAAAAGTCTAGTCACATTTCATCAGTGTTAAAGAAACTTAATTTTAGCCGGGTGTGGTGGCTCACGCCTGTAATCCCAGCACTCAGGAGACTGAGACAGGGGGATCGTTGTGAGTTCGAGACCAGCGTGGGCTACAAAGTGAGCTCAAGGCCAGCCTGAACGGCATAGTGAGACCCTGTCTCAAAAACACCAGGGCTGGGGATCTAGCTCGGTGGCCTAAGTGCCTGCCCGGCAAGCGCAAGGCCATGAGTTCAATCCCCGGTGCTGCAAAAAAAAAAAAAAAAGAAACTTAATTTTTATTTATGTTGATACTGTACCGAATTTTTACTATAACTGGTAACTTTTAATTAAGCCCCTATAATACGCTAAATATAAAAAGCACAGTCACTGTTCCTTGCAGATGTTTTCTCACTTCTAATAGTTATGGCTCTCATTTTCATACCACATCTTACTACACTTGCCAAAACTTTCAGGATAACGTTCAAAAGTGGAGAAAGAAAACTTCCTTGTTACTAATTTTAATGTAAAGAATTCAAAAGCTTGTATCTGAAATCTGCTAGTAAGACATACAAACTTTTACAAAGATGGAAATCTCTGCATATTCCTACTTTAAAAAAAAAATCTTTTGTGCACATGTAATTCTTTTAATTAAAACTTATTATATTTAACTTTATCAACTATAGTCAAGTAATATTCCACTTACACCTGAAGCTTGATGTCATAAAATGCAATAGAATTTCACCTTTTCCCTTTCCAAATTTACTATTTTCTAGTACTAGTTGATATCACTGCCCAGTATTATTTGAAAATTACTAATGTTTAACCTAAATAAAGTTTATTCCCAAGTTTATACCCTGGAAAATTCTCAAAGTATAATACTGCACTGTCACTTTTACTTGCAGGTTTAGCATAAACATATACGAATTGTTTACAAAATAACAGGAAATGAAGGGCAGTGCTCCATCTAGCAAATGTCTTCAGGTACAATCCTAAGTGATATAAAAAGTACAAATACTTTAGGAACATTCTTCTTCATAGTTTGTATGCTATTTTTCTTCAAAGTCAACAATGAAAATAAAGACAGAAGTATTGCCATTTTAAAATTTCAGATAAATGTTTTCATCACATACTTATACTCTGTCAAAGCAATACAAAGCCACAAGGCTAAAGAGAATTTTAGACTTACATTATAATTATGGTTGTTATAGCACATATTAAGCCAGCAATTAAATGCACGTGATATCTCCAGGGTCCCTATCCTATTATATCTCTAGAATTAGCATTTATAAAACACGTATCTACACATCACCATTTTCTGTCTTCTGTTTCTTTGAAACTTTCTTCTTTCCTGATCCACTTTCGTGTTTAGTCTCTTGGTGGGAGAGTAATACTTCTTGCTTCCTTGAAGGTGCAATCAGAGTCTCCACCTTTTTATCTTGATCATCTTTAATGAATACAAATTTAAAAAAAAAACATACAAAACAATGAACATATCAGAAAAGATATAATTAGTAATAAATAATTTCCAGAATGCTTTAGCACTAAAATCTTACTACTTTCTGATCGGTAAATTTTCCTTCTAGCTTTTTTACTCCATGATATCTGCTTTTCATTTAGTGTATTTGCCCCCTATTAACCTCATTCCAGAGGCATTCCCAATCCTACTTAGCACAGTCAAATTTCTATCAGTTTAAAAAATAAGTCCTTCCCCCCACCACTGTAATTCCCAACCTACCACACCCACTTCCTTCTACACTGATAAAAGAATAAACTTTACTTTCTTCTCTACCCATTGTTTTTTATTTTTCCTATTCCAAGAAAAGATTAATTCAGGTGCCTGGTGTCCCAAATGCCATACACTACAAATATTAACTGTTAATCCTTATCTGACTATTCTTTAGAATTTTATTCTGTTGGTTTTCACCTTCCAAATTCCTGTCTTTTATGCTAAGTGAAATAAAACTGTCACAAATGCACGAATACTGTATGATTCCACTTATATGAGACTCCCAGAATAGTTGGATTCATAAAAACAGAATGGTGGTAGCCTCAAGCTGAGAACAGGGAAATGAAATTTCCTATTTGGTGTTTAATGTATAAGGAGCAAGAGAATTCTGGGGATGTTTGGTGGTGATTATATAAAATGTGAAATAACACCACAGAACTATGCACTTAAAAATAGATTTTATGCTGTATTTTACCACAAAAAAAAAAAAAAGCTGCCAGTTCCCATATAATTCTCTCCTTACACCATATTTTTTTGTAGTTTCCTTTAGTAACTACTTCCACTGAATCTCACATGCTACTACTCCTTGGATGATTCTTCCAGTACCACTCATGCTTACGGGTTCTGAACACATCATACAACCTTTCCTCTCTGCACTTACACACCCCACTATACCAAGAATTGCTCTTATGTAGATGCCCCACATAAGCACCTGAAACACAAACTGAAAGCCTTCTCTCCATCTGTATTCAATCGTCCAATATTCTCCATCATAATGCTAACAACCACGTACCAATCAAGGATTGGAAGACTTTTTCGATCAAGGCCAAATAGTAAATGCTTTAGGCTTTCTATCACAACTACTCAAGTCTGTCACTGCAGGTGGACACCAGATGTAGGTAAACCTCAAATGAGTGGTTATGTTCAAAACTTTCTTTATGGACAATGAAGTTTGATTCATAATTTTCATATTTTTCAAAGTATTCTTTTGATTTCCCCCCACAAAACCATTTAAAATATAAAAACTACTCTTTGTTCACAGGTCATAAAAAACAGGAGGAAGGGCAGATGTAACCCACGGGTTACAGCTTGTGCGCCCTGACCTAACTTACATCTTGGAAGATCCGTGTTGATCCTGTCTTCTCATTCCCCATTCCCCTATCTAAGGTTAGTTATGTTACTCGTACCTGGCATCCCTCTTTACTCTCTAGTTCTTCCATCACTGCCATAGTTTAGGCCTGCAACTTAACTTTACAAAACTACAGTAACCTTTTAAATAGTCCAAATACTTTAAGTATCATTCCATGAAATCTGTCTTTACAACTTCAGCCAAAAAAGTCTGTTTAAAATACAACATAAGTCTCATTATATAAGAAATGTGATTGAAAATCTTTAACAATGACTAATCTATACAGTCCCAGATCCCGGGATGGCACACACAAGCTTTTCAGTTTTTTTTTTCTACCTTGTATTTTATGGCTCAATAATACTGTAATCCTGTCCTTCTGGGCCTTTACAATGACATTCTGTCAGTGTGGAATGAGACCCACCATTTGCATGAAGAGACTTAGTCTTAAAGACTCAGCTTAGGCACTGCTTCCTCTATTAAAAGTCTCTTATTCCCCAGACATCAAGAGTTGACTTTGGTTTCTGTATTTCTTCCAGACTTTATATATATATTTCCTTCAAAACTAACATTTTGTTACTAACTTACATATACTCTCTCCCTAAAACATGTGGTACTTACTCTACTTTTCTAGTACCATGCTTGGTCATAGCTGGCAAACAAATATTGTAAATCCAATATAAACAAGTCAACAGTAAGTTAAGATGGACGAATGAGTCCTTTCACCCAAAGCGAACTGTCTGCAGTCACACCTCACATCCCTTGCCTTTTCTTGAGTCTTCTCTACTGTAGTCATCTCTTGGTATCCATGGGGATTAGTTGCAGAATCCCTTCCCCTGCATCAAAATCTGCAGATGCTACTGTCCCACCCAAACTGATGTGGTATTTACACATAACTACACATATCCTTCCTTGTACTTGAAATCATCTCTACTTGTAATACCTAATATAATGTAAATGTGATATAGTGTGATAATACTGTACTATTTATGAAATAATGGCAAGAAAAAAGTGTGTACATTTTCAACACAGATACAATTTTATTAGTGTTGGTAATCCACAGTTGACTGAACCCATGGAAATGGAATCAATGAACATGGACAACTGACTAGACCAATAAACATCTCTTCCTTTGATATCCTCTCCTACCTCTCCCATTCTACCCCAAAAATCTAGCTGGCACCTGTTTAAACATTAATTTCTAGCATTACATGTCTAAATGGTCTGTCTTAGAATTCCTATAATGGTTTAAACATACCTAGATTATACTAAATTTTTAAAATTAT
>RJWT010010895.1:12614-23857 GCA_004365215.1 Cuniculus paca | reverse complement strand
ACTCCTACCGGTCTCTTGGCAAAGTCCCAAGCTGCACAGCCAGGCAGAACTCTCTGGTCACGCCCCCAACTCAAGCCGGGCTCAGAGCAGCCGCAGCTGGGCCGCCCCGGGCAATCGGTGATCCTGGCCTTTTTAATTCTCACCAAAAGCCACCTCAGTCTTTGCAGCCATCCTGCACTGATTCTTGAAGTCAACAGCCTCTTCACTCTCACTAGTAATTTAATGAGCACTTCATATATCTTAGGTTCTCCCTCAAGTATTTCACAGATAACTGACTTAATTTTCTTAATGTCTATCTAAGGAGAGTATCACTGTTCCTATTTTCCATATGAGGGAAGTAAGAGGTAAAGGGTTAACTCCTACAGCTTTTCTCTAAGAGGTGGAGCTGGGTCTGAAAACCATTCTTCTCCAGACTATTTATGCTGCTTTCCTGTCTTACCTCTTCCCAGGTTCCCAATCCTCATGGTAACTACGTCTTCCTGGGGTAAACCAAGCAGCTCAGCCTGGGAGAGATCTCAAGACAACCCTGAGTTCTTCTTCTATCTGACCAGAGGCCACAGCAGCCACCTGCAGCCCATGCCTGATGGAACCAAGGCCAAGCTTTTCTGATGGACATTTGGCCCCTCACCACTTGTTGGGTGCCAGTCACAGCCTGGATCCCCCAGGTCTGTTTCCCATACCTGCGTCAATCGGCACCTTTGCTTATTCATTCCATCTTTTCTGTCTGGAGCCTTCATTGCTTCTCCTCTACTCCAGCAGAATCCCATTTTCATTGTCAAATTGGACATCTTCCCTACTCATGTGATTATGGGGCCTCTTTCTGTCTGGTTTTCTGTGTTGATTTTGGGAGCATATATAAGTAATATCAATATAAAATATATCAATGAAGAATGCAGATTTGGAGAAATTCCACAGAGACTATGAGAGCGGAAGGAGTAGGAGACCTAGATTTTGTTTTATTAACACAAATTAATTCCAACTAATAAAACATTATAGATTCCAAAGACAGCCTATCTTTGGGCTGAATGTGGGTCATGAACTACCAGTTTGCAATCTGTCTCTGAGAGAATGTGTGGCGTGCATCTTCACACCCAGTATCCAAACCTAGATGGTCCTGCATGATTCACCCAACTTTCTACATGACTGAATTTATTTCCTTCATAGGAAACTCCTGCCTCCTTTGCAGGGGGGAGAAAGGGATAGTCGATCACATTTTTCTGAACACTTTGGCTATCGGGAATCACATGGTCCAAACTGAGCTAAATCACAGATGTTATTTCTACTTTTAATTCTTTTCTTTTTTCTAATGTTATGCTTTCGTTATAGTTCTGTCTGTGTCAAACCATTACAGAAGTATCATAAAATTTATAGGGAAGCATTAAATAAATACATGAAGTAAATAGATTCAGGAGGGATGATCTCAACTCTTATGAGGTCAGAGAGCATTCCTTTTCCTTTGCCTGACACATTTCAAGGCCCATGCTGGCATGTGTATTTGTTGGAAAACTGCTCTCATTAGCATCATCAAAGAAAAACCTTTCTGGAAGAAGATAGAATAACTCAATAATACAAAGTAGTAAAGAAGGTGGGTATTGGGGTGCATTTCTGTAATCCCAGCAGTTTGGGAAGCTGAGGAAGAAGCATCGCAAGTTTGAGACCAGCCCAGGCAACTTAGTGACTTAGCAAGATTCTGTCTTAAAATGAAAATAATGATTGCGGATGTTGCTGTTTTAAGGTCTTAGGTTCAATTCCAAGTAATGGAAAAAAAATAAGTAGTAAAGAAAAATAAGTGAAGCACCAGTTAGGAGAAAGAAATGGAAACATAGTCACTACTGGCTGTGTTAGACTGGACTCAGATCATCTCTGGATTGATGAATTCCAACTCTCAGTGTCAGTTGCTCAGGACTCAAACTCAAAGAGGTCTGTATGGCTTGGATAGCATTTCTTCTCTTTATCAGTTTCACCAAGACCCTTACAAAAAAGGGAGGGTGAATGCCCCAGAGGAAAATCTAGGTGAAATTTACAGAAAGAATGGATGTGCTAAATGGATCTCTTTGAAGTATATTGAACTGAGCCAGACCTTGTAGAGTTGGAGAATCTAGTGTGGGAACATTCATTCATTTCTCTGTTTCTTGGGAGTCTAATGGGACCCATCATAGCTGGAGTAAATCATGACCCAGGGAAGGAGTCCTGAGTTAAGAAGTTGGAAAAGGAGAAAACAGAGGTTCCTAGAGTTTTTTTTTTTTTCCCAGCTCAAGAACAGGACTCCTACCTGATCCTCCAAGTGACACCCTTCCCAACACCGAGGCAACTCCAAATGCTTCCCTTCTCCAAGCAACTTTCTATGTTCTGCCCTGGACTTGACATCCCTATTCTCCAATGGTGCTTAGCCTTTGTGATATCATTCTGCAATCCTCTTCTCATCTTCAAAATTGGTGAGACTCTGATAGTCAATAGGCAGTGTGATGTGTGGGTTAAGAATTTGAAACAAGAGCTACAAAGCCCTGGGTCAGAGTTCTAGCCTCCTCAGTTGTCAGATTTCTGACCTGGTGTGATTACCTCTACTTCCTCATTTGTTAAATGTGGATAATAATGAAAGCATGTAAGGGTTGTTTAAAGGATATGAGGATGTTCAATGAACATTCTCTTATTCCACAAGCATTTCCTGAACAACCACTCCATTCTAGCATCTTCTCAGCCTCAAGGGATGGATCAGGGAAGTAAACAGATAGGCCTCTGGCCTCCTGCATAATCACATAGATTAAAGCAGCACTGTGTGAAGTACACTGAAAAAAATGAAAGAAGGTTCAGTAGAGGAGTGGGATCCACTTCATTGGAGAGTGACTTGATCACCAGGTAAAGCACATTATGATCAGCTGCTGGGCCCCAGCTGTCCATCTCTTGGGGATTGACTTCAGGTACAGAGAACAGCCTTAACAGAGGTCACAGCCTTGCTGGGACAGCTGCTGCCTGGGAACTAAATAAGGTGGACTGTAAAATTCTGGGCATCTCGGACCCCTGGGTGGCACTCTGATGGGTGGTACTTGTTTCCAAGCTGCCTGCATCACAGTTTGACACCTTCCTTTGCCCAAGACACTTCTAATCTCTTGGCCACACAGAAGCTGATCCCGCCTAAAATATCCTGCACCCCAAACTCTATTTCTGTGTCTGCATCTTTTTGGGACACTGAGAAAGAACATAGAGTACATTTGTGACTTAGGGAAGGGGTCAAGGAAAGTCTTTCTGCAGAGGTGGCATTTGAGCAGAACCTAGAAGTAAAGGTAGGAACAACAAGATTGCCTGGGGAAGACTGGCCCACAGCAGAGCCCCTGTAGAAAGACTCTGGGAAGAAGCACTTGCCTGTATGGTCAGAGAGCAGTGTAAGCAAGTGGAAAGAAGTAGGAAATGAAGTCAGAAAGAAGATGTTGGCCTGGATCATGTTTAGGTCATAAAAGTGATTGGCTATTACTGTACAATAGGAAGCCATGTAGACAGGGATTTTTGCTGTTGTTAGTTTTTGTTTTGTTTTTGAAGTATTGCAGATTGAATTCAGAACCTTCAAGCTCAGCTATTTCTCTATTCCCATCCCCTTTTTTTTAAATTGCCCAGACTAAGCTCAAACTTCCCATCCTCCTGCCTCAGCCTCCCAAAGTGCTGGGATGCAAGGATGTGCCACCATATCAGTTATGTGGGTGGTTTTGAGCTAGCAAGTCCTATCCTGTTTCAAATGAAGAACTCTGGCTGCTGGGAGGAAAATGGGTTGGGTGGGAGGGGTGCAGATGACTAGAATCACTTAGAAAAGTATTTTGGTGGCCTCAGGCAGAGGCAACCAGAGTCACTATTAAGTGGATGTCTGGTGATTGTAGCTGTAATACAGCAGGAATGTAGTAGCAGTAGTAGTTGCTACTGTGAGAATGGTTGGTAGATCAAGGATAAGGAGTTCTCTTTCATTTCAGGCATTGGGTTTGCTGTGCAGGGTTTGGATGTATCTTATTAGCATACATAGCGCCTCCCAGGTGCAGTGGGCGTGTCTGAGCAGTTCTTTAGTGATTGTAGCCACACACAGAGCTGCAACTTGTCTCAAACTAAGCTATCTGAGAACACACTACATCCGAATACTCAATGTACAGATTCTGGTCCAGTTTTGCAGAGGCTGATATCATTTTCCACAAAGTTTTCTCACCTATTTCACCTGCAGTACAGTCTTCTGTAGTACGGAACTGAGCAGAGTTTATTCCCTTCATTCCAGTAGCTGTTAACCTCACCCAGGATACAGCCCAGGCAATGTGGCTCTTCCTTTCTGTTCCTTCTCTTGGGCTAGTTCCTTTCCCTGGGATTTCTCTTTGTCTGCCTCCAGGAGCTGCAGTAGGTTTCTGCAACTGCAAACAGGCACCTCACTCAGGAGAGGGATCTTGAGGCCCCAGTTCCGTAGCAAATTCCATAATCAACTAGACTGAGTGATGAGTTTAGGAGGCCAAGGCTGATACTAACTATAATTCACATTCCCTGGGCACTGTGCGCTGTAATAAAGCCGAGATGTCAGACAGCCCAGCCAAGAGCTAACATACCTGTTTGAACTAGTCTTGTGCCAATGGAAACACGTCAGAAAAGAAAAACATTTAGCCAACTGTCTAATGCAAATGGGTTCTTTTCAGCCAAATGAAGAATGATCACCTAGATATGGCCATAGGAGTATGTTAAATGTTAATACGTAATCACATGTTGAGCCTCTCCTCTTCAGTATCCGTGGAGAAATGTCTCTGTAAATACATATGGTGACAAGCTTTTAGACCCATCTCTATCAAGCTGCCATTTGTGGTACCCACCCCAGGATGTTTATATAGCCGGCATTGGAATTAAAAAAAAATATTTAGCCTTGTCTGCATGGAATTAAGAGGTACGAATTTCTAAGTGACCCTGTTTAATCAAAACCTCCATTCAAACACCATTTACCACAAACCTTATCAGCAAATTTCAAAATACAGATTTTGCTGGTAAAACAGCCCCATGTTGCCACTGCCTTCTCAAATATGTATTTAGCCCCCCGAGAATCCTTTTTACTAAGCCAGCAGCTCCAGCGTGCACAATAGTTTAATCGTATATTGTTCTCTGAGTACTAACCCTTTACAAATCATATGACATAAAAAGAAAAATAAGTAACATTGTAAAGACAGTAATGAGAACTGTTGAGCTAAAGTGCCTCTTAAAGAAATCCTAATAAATTCCAGAATTTCTAGTCTTCTGGCAAGCTTTCCATTTAGAACAAAATCAATGATCAATGGCTGCAACGAGCCGGCATTAGGCTTGCATGCCTCCGGAGCAGGGAAAACTCATAGACGAAAGATGACATTTAAGGAAAAAAAGCTGACATTGAGTCCATCACTGTCATCGCTTCTGCCATAAAGCAGCTTCAAATATTAAAACATTTTTCATCTGTGCTGCATTATTGGCACCAGAAATTGTTTTCTCTCTGTCTGGTGCGCACTTGAACTGCAGCAGCGCTCCCCGGAGACTCCGGATTGTTACCAAGGCCTCATAACATATTGGCAGTTGACGTGGTGGTGTTCGTGTACACTTGCCACTCACGGGGAGCCGCCCCTCCCCCGCCTGTGCAGGGACTCTAGCTCAGCGGTGGCGACACAGGGCCAGCAGCCAGAGGCAGGCATACCCCGCGGCTTCTTAGTTTTGCAGATTTCCCTTCCAGACCTACACTTCTGCCCATGTCCCTGCCCTGGTACCCAAGCCGCCCCTGTTCAGAGCTGGTTTTGGCTGCCCTGATCCCAGGAGGACTCCTCAGTGCCTTGGGCTTAGAAGACTTTGGCTACAGAGGTAAGTCTTAGCAGTAGACAGGCATAAGCTGCTTTTCCTTATACTGGCTGCTCCGGAGCTCATGCGTACAGGACGCCACGTTAAGGTTCAGGGAAATAAGGAAGGTTCAGCTTCTGTGGCTGTCTACACAGCACTCACTGCTTAGGGACAAAGAGGGTGACATGCTGACCTGGTAAGAAGTACAAGATCTCCTTGGAGGACACCCACAGCCTCCTGTGGATCAGACGGCATGTGTGCTAGATGACTGCTGTCCTGAGCAGAATCAGGAAGATCATTCTGAATATAAAAGGTTCTCTTTAGGGGTCTCTTAGCTCTTGCTGCTGGATGCCCCAGTGGCTGTGCACCCAGAGCTCCAAGAAAGGCACAGTTAGGGTGAACACATATGGGAGAAGGAAGGTGCCGTGAGACTCATGACATTGGCACTTCTGTCATTGTGCCACTTTCTAAAAGGACAAGCATGCAAGGTCCTGGGGTCATTCATGCTTGTGCGACCCTTAATGTCCTTCACCATTTCCAAACCTCTCACCCTGACCCCTTGTCAGAATATTCTTGCTCTTTTTCTGTCTAGGAGGGACTCAGTGCCTTCTCTACTTGAAGAAGTGGAACTGTTTTGGGGAGTGGGATTAGTGAGGGACAGATGGCAGGTGAGTGATTGGCAGGATGCCTGGGTGCCTCAACCAGCACCAAGCTCATATGACCTTTGGGTTCTGTACCTGCAAGCCTTAGCCAGGGTTGGGGTACATTCTCTGAATAGTAAGAGCAGAGTGGACCAGGCACAGTGCTTACTCAAGTCCCCGGCCTGGGCCCACCTCTGGAAAGCAAAGTGGTCAGACAGCTTCTCCAAGACACATAGTCCTAGGGCCTATTATATTTTCAGGGTACTAAATGAAAGCTGTTTTCACCTCTATTAAAACCAAAAGAAAGCTGAGCACAGTGGCACACACCTGTAACTTTAGCATTCTGGAAGGCTGAGGCAGGAGGAAAGCAAGTTCGAGCTCACCCTGGGTAACTTAGAGACTTAGCAGATTCTATCTCAAAATAAAAAAGGGGTGGGGATATAGCTCAGTGCCAAGGCCCTAGACTTAATCCCTAGAACGGAGAAAAAAATCAGAAGAAAAAAATTGATGTTTAGAGTCAAATACTGTATATATCATTATATCCATGCAGATGTAAAGTGGAATTTCAAATATTTTCTTGCAGAAGAGGCAAACAAAGACAAAAGTGCTTAGGGCCCTACCAGAAGAGCACCCAGCCAATTCTCAGTGGTTGGTTAGTATCTCCAAAGCTGGGAAGTGACCACGAAGCTGCTGTGTGGTATCCGAGAGAAGCCCCGTTCCAGCTCTCAAAGTCTTGGCAACTCTGGCTCCTGAAGCCAACACTTGGCCTTGGGCATGGGAGGGGGCTAATGGGCTGTTCTAGCTCAGGGACCCTTGGGAGGAGCAGGAGGCAAACTGCAGACCCTCTAATGCTGCGCCCCCACCTCCTGGATGCCAGGAGATCCAACCCTGCATTCCAAGAGCTGCTACCCAGTGAGGGGTCCATAGAGAGCCTCATGAATAGGTATGGCTCTTATGTGCCAATCAAAGAAATAAAATTAAACTTATAAAAATGAACTTCAGCTTAGGGGAAATGGGACAGAAGTAGCCGAGGGACTGGGGTGAACCCCATAGGAGTGAGTTGTGGGAAAAACCAGGGCAGTTTAGATACAGATGTCCCTGTGCTTTCTCCAGAATGAACCTTCACTTTAAGTATTCCGAACCCTTGTACCTGGACCTGACAGCCTACAACAGGCTCCTCCTGCAGACCCCCTTCAATGGCTCACCATCCAGGGCAAGATCATTCAGATGTGTTCTACCACCAAAATGGCAAGTCAGCACTGAATCTCCCTGAGGGTCCATTTTTCATTTGCTAAAGGGAACCCACAGTCTCAAGTATTTGGTACACAGTAAGTGCTCAATATATAGTAGTAACTTTAAGGAAGTACTGTAAAACTGATAGATGCAGGCGTTCGCACTTCATTCCTTTGTAGGGCATTATCTGCCCTTCTGCTCTTTAAGAGTGTTCAGAGGACTTGGCCCCTGACCTCGGCATTCCCTGAATATCTTACTTCTTCCAGGCACTTTCTCAGGAACCAGTTTGAGCCTCAATCCAAACTCCCAGCTCTCTCAGTATTGCCATCAACCAAAGGAAACAAGAGCAATTCTGGGGCTCAAAATGCACTCTTTCCCAGAAACGGTGCATATCTGCCTCATAAGGAGCCTGGAGGGCAAGGGAGAGCAGGACTGGGCCCGCAGGACTCCGCTGTCTGCAGAGCCCCCAAGCAGAGCACAGCAGGCAGGTAGAACAGGGCGTGGGGGCAGGAGGCTCCTTCATCTCCCCTGGCCTGGGCACTCCAGCGCCCCATGCTCAGGCAGCCAGACCAGGTTGGGCGCAGACAGGATCGGGAACAGCCAGGTGTGAGGGAGGCTGGCATCTGGCTCCTGCCACCAGCCAGCCCACCCAAGAAGGTCCCAGGTTCCCTGCCTTTAATAACAGTCCCCAGCACACAGGAGCAGCCACTGGAAACAGAGAGATCGGGCCTCTCAGGAAAGTGGAGGATGGATTATCAGGGCATTTAGAAGCAGGGGAAAGAAGAAAAAGGGAGCGTGAGACGGGAGACCACACAGGGAGACGGTGCACAGAGCCCGCCGAAGCCATCTGCCACGACTTCACATGCCGCTCCGGAAACTGACAGACACCGCTTTAGCAAGGCCCAGCCCGTCAGATGAGTCAATCAATCAAAAAAATTCTTATGAAACTTAATCATAGAGGGTCGTGTTAGGGAGTGGGGAACAGATTAAATTACCACGGTATTAGATACGGGAAATGATTTCTGTCAAAACCATCTTTACTGCAATTATAATATGTTAATTATGTATTTCATTAAGTAAGTGGATTAGAGTCTGCACAGATGAAATCATGTGGAGGCTTTGAATCATTTGCCGAGCACGGTGGGAGGACTCCTGTGAATGGAACTCGGTTAATTTGGAAAACTTGCACAGGCTAAATGTGAATTTTTTTTTTTCCTTCTTTGGAGATCCTGGCCCCAAGCCCTATGGAGGATGGAGGATGCACGTAGTTCCTGGAAGTTGGGAGGAGTATCCAGGCCCTGCCTCCACAGAACAGGAGTGGGCAGACGAGCAGACATGGTGGGAGCCCAGCGGACCCTCTTTCCGCCTGGCTTCCGGTGGGCCAGGTGAAGGCCAGAGTGGGCTCCCGGCTGTCTGTTAGCAATACTCAAGAAAATCGGTCTACAAATCAGTGCCAGTGTGTGACTGACACAGCAGGACAGGGTTAAACTAGTGAAAGGCACCCATAGCCTTGAGCATCCGTGTGCTTCCCAGCTACCTCGAATTCAGCAGCCTTCCCCATTTAATCTTTGGGAGAGAAAGCTTTGTCTATTGGAAAGAAAACTTTAAGGAGCTTTAGTAGAATCGCATTGCAATGCAGAAAGCTGCCTGGCTACAGACAAGATGGCTCGACATCCACAAGGCACACTTATCAGATGTTTTACACACATATTTCAAGCCAGATCGTTTGATCCTCTCATAGTGGGCCCTCCTGTTCTGGTTAAGACATAGGACAAGGTGGCTATTTAGCCAGTGGGTTTCCAAGTACTATTGTTTGTGAGGTTGAATCAAAGAAATGGGTTGAGTAACTGGATGCGGTGGAGTGTACAATGTAAGGCAGGAGAGTTTCAAGTTCAAGCCCAGCCATGGTAGTTTAGGCACTTAGTGAGAGCCTATCTCAGAATGAAAACTAAAACAAGAGCTGGGGATGTAGCTCAGTGCAAAGGTTCTGGGTTCAATCTGCCATACAGAGAGGCAGAGACAGACAGAGACAGAGAAGGAGGAGGAGGAGGAGGAGCAAGAGGAGGAGAGGGAGGAGGAGGAAGGGAGTGAGGGAAGAGGGAAGAAAGGAAAGGAAAGAGAATTTTTATAAAAGATTGAGGGAATACTTCACTACATCAAAGACTACCATAGTGGGGTCTATCCCTTCACAAATGGACCCCCTTTTTATATCTCCTCTTAACCCCAGAGTCTAGTTGACACCAGGACTGCCCATCTCAGCTCCAGCCCAAGAAGACTCCAAGGAGCAAATACTCTCTAGTTCTGCAACTCCATCTACCACATTCTTTTCAGGTTCAGAAGCCTTTCCAGAATTTAAGGGACAACTGAGTCAATAAAGAAAAGGAAATCAGAGTTAATAGTTATGTTTTCTAAAAAGAGAAGGTATCAAGTGCACATAAATTTCCTGGGCCTTGAGTTATCAGTAATAACCACAAGGAAGTTTGGACAAAGGGAAGGCAAGCGAACAAGGCCTGCCTGGAGTGTGTGGCGGTAAGTGACGGGAAAAGGTTGGCTGATTTGATGAAAACCCCATCAGGCTCTCTGGGGAGATATTACTTTCCTCATTATTCCACTGATTGGCCTTATTTCATCTGAAGAATGCTGCACGCTCCTTACAGGCCTGGCAAGCCTCTTTAACAATATCCAGAAAAAAAAAAATCTATCACCTCCTTAATCGAAACAACAAGGAAATTAACGTGAGTCATCTTCTTCTTTGGGGATCTGTGGAGAGACTCACCCTAAACCCCTATCTTCTGACCCAGCCACCCACTTCTCAGCCTCCCAAATTATCAAATACACCGCTCAAATGTTGCACGCATAGGCTGATGGGGGGAGGAGCTTGTCCTGCAATATGGCAGTGGCCAAGGACATTTCATAAATTCCATAAGGAGAACAAAGGCTCGGGCTGCAACCCCAGCACCCCTCCTTTGCACAGAAGCAAACCCTAATGTGATTGGATGAATCAGGAAAAACACATTTTCCTGGGAGAGTCCGCCCTGATGTGAGAGAATCCATCCATCCCTATGCATCGCTTTCCAGCACAACAGGGAAGGAAAACATACCCGTGAAATTCAGACTGAGACTGGCATTATCAATGGCCTGGAGCTTGCAATAACTGTTAATTAAGTGCATTTTTTTCATTATTCTTTAGCAAAGAGGTAAGATTTAATGATGTAAGTTAACAATGGATGATAATTTAAAGTGGTGACAATAGTTTAATTATTCACACACATACAAAAGTTAACTTCATAACTTATTTCTTTGTCAGAACAAGTTCATTTAAAATATTTTGAACTGTGCATACAATTATCACTTAGATTCTTTCCTTCATGGCTTTGTAGAGACAAAGAGTCAATTCTTCCTGTAAATTTCTTACTAGACAGTTCTACAGACTGAGAATTCTGCCTCAGGGAAAAAAAATACAAAAAAGAAAGATGAAAAAAAAAAAGAGAGAAAGTAAAAAAGTTTCACTATTGAGTTTTGCCTAGAATTTTCTGAGGGTTTGAGTATAAGATGTTTGGTTCC
>RJWT010010895.1:0-12514 GCA_004365215.1 Cuniculus paca | reverse complement strand
AGTGGAATTGTGGGGTATCCTCTTGAGTTCAGAGACTTTGCATGGTGCTGGGAAACTATCATTCTAATTTGACTAAGCACCAAAGCAACTGGACCTTCCCAAGAGTGGTCAGATGCACCAGACCTCCAGTACTCCCAGACTGGGCAAACGTCATTTCATGGAACTGGCATTCCTAATGAGGAAGCAGCAGGATCCTACAATTATTTCACCCTTCCTGGACTGTTTGGTCTGGAAAATGCAGAACTCATCCATGCCCAGTGCCTTGTCCATTTCCAGTCCGTATTTGCTCTTTGTATACCTGATGCACATCAGGGGTCACTTCTTCTGTTGACAGTAGCTCCAAGAACTGTGAAGAACCCACTGGAAAGGCACCTGAACCACGCCAGGCCAATGTTTTCATGCCCTCACCTTGACTAGAAGCATCCCAAAGTTGTGCCAGAACCAAAGAAATGAAATCGAGTCAGACCAATACAGCCAACATTCAGAAGGAAATTTAAAAATCTCATCAGACAACCAGATAAATCTTCCAACCTACCTAATACCTAAGAATAATTGAATATTTGATAACCAAATCTAGTAGCTCCATTCAGGCTCCCTTTCTAATGATTTCTCAGTGTAACTATCTCATTGAATGGTTTTATGGATTGGGAACTCTTGGGTTAAAATCATAATAATCCTACATTTGGGGCCCAGCTATTTACTGTGTCTGGCATAACATAGGTACTTGATGACACTGTGACAAAAGATAATAATGTAAAAAGGCCAGATCTCTACCATTGTTGCTATTCATAAAATGGTGTCTACAAAAGAATATGACACTGTGGGGGATTCTTGTTAATAAATGTAAACCTTGTTTACAGGTCCTCTAAAATATAAGATCCATTCTCTAAAAGAGAAAGGCTAAGACTGAAATTAATTCCTTCCACCTCCTATTCATAAAAGGAGGAAAGACAATCATTTGAGCTCAGAGTGACATATCATTGAGGTCTTTGGGCAATGTATTCTGCTTTCCTATCACTGGGGCATAATACCTGGCACCCACAATTTAAAGGAGGAGAGGTTTAATTTTGGCTTATAATTCTGGGGCATTCAGTTCATAGTTGGCTGGCTCCAGGGCAGAAACATTATATGGGAAGAGTGTGGAATAAAGGGACTTAATTCATGGCAGCCAGAGCCAGGAAACAAAGTAGGGAGACAATGTCAGAGAAGGATGGGTGAAGGACCAGACACACACCTTAAGACTCTATCTCCATGACCCACTCAGATATACATAAATGATAGAGGTGTGATCTACCAATCCCCAGAGCAGACCCCAAAGTCAAAAAGTTTAACACTCCATCCTAACCATCACAGAAAACTATTGAAAGCCATTACCATCAGGATGATGATGTATGATTGGTGCTCAATAAACACCTGAAGTTGTTGACCAGATGTTTCTTCTCTCTTGAAAGTTGTTCCACACATCAGGTACTCTCTGCCATTTGCTCTTTTTTTGTTTTATTTTATGACTAACGTCAGTTTATTTTTTGTTGTTCTTTAACTTTTACTTGTTTCTTATCTTCCCTTCTAGAATGTGAACCCTGTCATGAGAACTCTGTAAGAGCCAGGGCTTTGTCTCCGTTGTACCCCTGGTAGGATGTGCCCATTACCATGTCTGGCTCACAGTGAGTGCTCATAAATTTTTATTGGGTGGATGAGCAGATATGAGTCTATTCTGCTTGCTGATTGTTATATACAGTCATGCTGTGCATAACGGCACTTCAGGCAGAAACAGATTGCGTGGACAATGGTAGTCCCATGAGCTTATAACAAGAGCTAGGACACAGCTCAGTGGTAGAGCACTTGCCTAGCATGCTTGAGGTCCTGGATTTGATACCCATCACTAAAACAAAAGATTGCAATGGAGTTGAAAATTCCTATCACTTAGTGATATTATAGCTGTCATTATGTTATTGCCCCATATATTACTCATAACTTTGTGGTGATGCTGGTATAAATGAACCCACTGCACTGCCCGTAGCATAATGGCATAAAATAATTCTATGCAGTACACAATACTTGATAAGGACAATAATTGATTGTTACTGGATTAGTATTTACTACACTATACTGTTTATTGTTATTTTAGAGGGTACTCATTATTATAAAAAAATCGCAGTAAAACAGTGTGGCCAGTTATATAGGTAGCCTCATACATCTTGTGTTTACCATGTCTTTGCATTGTACCATTTTCTATTGTGTTTTATTTAATCTCATGTTATTTTGTTTATGTGGCCTTAGGAGCAATTGGCTGTTGTGTGAATACATAAGTATTATCTGTATAATATATAATATAATATAGCCTAGGAGTATGCAATAGACTGTATCACCTAGGTTTGTGTTAGAGGACACTCTATGTTGTTTGCACAATGACAAAGTCACCAGTGATGCATTCTTCTGATTGTATCCTCATCATTAGGGGATGCAGGACTATAATTTTTCCTCTCTCGGTATGGTAGGTGTGATGACACCACTGATCTCACTGGTGATAGATCAAGTTAATGGTCCTAATCCTTAGCCACTCCTAGTGTTCAGTGCTTTGCCATGTGAGTTTGTAGTTTCTCCCATTAAAGGGTGAAGCAAGATTTTCCACTTTTGTGCTTGACTATGTGATCAGCACTGACCAGTAAGATAAGATCAGCTTAAAATGTAGCAGTTGTAAATCTTGACCGGAGGAAAACTGGTGTTTCTTCCCCACTCTTGTGCATTGATCCACCCCCAGGAGAAGAGCCTGCCAGTCTTGCCAGCTGGTCCCTGGAAGAGAATGTGAGACTCTTAGAGCAGAGTCATCCAGCTGAGCTCCACCTAGGTGGGCCAAGCCCCAGCCAAACCACAGGCTAATGAGTGACATACTCACTGCCGTGGACCACTGAGGCGTGTGTGCATGTTTGCTATGAAACAATAGCAAGTTCATGATACACTCTTTTGTCTCAGCTGTGTGGCAACCAGATCCCTGGATAGATGATCCTGCACTCCAGACACCAAGTTGGCCAAAGTGACCAAAAACATAGCTATGTTCAGCCAGGACATCTGCCCTGCATCACTCAATGGATAGCAGAAAATAAAGAAGACAATCAGCACCAAGAGAGCCTTACTAAGGGCCAGATCCTGTACACAGTACTTGCTGTCTGGTTCTTATCCTTATGCCTATGATTATCCCACTTCACAGAGAAAGATCCTAGGTTTGCTGTGGTGATGTGGCTTGTCCCTGGACCTCTGCTGGTTAGAACAGTCCTAAAAGAGTCTCTCTTAAGTTGGTTCCTCAGAGATCACTCCACAGAGAATGACCAAGCCCATGTGGCATCTGAAGGAAAAGGTGGGAAAGTAAAGCTAACCATCAGTCCTTCTTGCTGTCCACATCAGCTTCTGTCCCCTTGGTGCCCTTGAGTGACCAGTGAATCCAGCTCTCTCAGACATGCTTCAGGCTTTCCCAGGGATGCTGCTACATAGACAAAGCAAATTCATCCAGGAATTCTTTGTACTCCTGTCTTAGATGACTCCCTCCAACAGAAAGCAACCATGACATAAGGGATGTTAGAATTCGGCCTTCAAACAACAGTATTTTTGAAACAAAGAAATACCATAAGCCTAACTTGATTATCTGCCAGGATTTCCTAAACACAGCTTTGTTGTATGAAAGTGATCCTAGTGGAAAATGGAATAATGGTGTCTTACATTTAAGGATACATCTTTCTGTCTTTGGGGCCCACATTCATTCATTTGTGGTCTAGACTTTTTTGAGGGTCCACTGTGACCCAGATTCCAAGAGTCCAGGGTTGTCCTCTTAAATAAGTGCACCTGTAACTCAGCAGCATTTCAGAACAGATGCCCTTTATCACCTCTTCTCAGGAAAAACTTTAAATTCTTTTCAGATGCAAGTCCAACTCCTCACCTTCTTCTGCCTCTCATAACTTGAACCTCATGAGCTTTCCCAGCCCTGGATGCTGTCTTCCATTTCCCTCTGCTTGTTTTCCAAGACATCAATCCAATATCCTCGGAACCCAAGGGACCTTCTCCAGCACTCTGGAACAGAACCTACGCCAAGCTCCTTACTGACACCACTGCGAATAAAGCATTCTTTATTGTGTTTGATGCACCATATGAATATTCCCTGAATAATGATCTAATTACCAGCCTGCTTTGCAGATCTCTATCTGTCTGCTTTACCTATTAAAGTACACACCTACTGAGGTTAGGAGCCATGTAATGGAAATCTCAGCTTCTAAAACATGTACATGAACTGATGTTATTCAGTTACTTATCCTGATTATTATTTACTGTGTGTCTGCCTCCTATAAGAATGTATGCTCTAAGATGACAGAAATCTTTATCAGATATATTCAGTGATGCACTATCAGTGTGCACAGCCATGTCTGGCACATAATAGGTCTTCAATAAATACTGTTAAGTAAATGAATGACTGGGAGAAGAAAGTGAGAAAGAGATTTTTCAGAATTTAAGTAACAATTACCGTGATTTCTACTTTGCATTTTCTTGACAAGGTTGGAATCTTCCCCACTCCAATAAACATTGTTTTCTGGATAAACAAAATATGATGTGGCCAGTATAATAGGACCTCTTTCACCTACTCAGTCCTGGTCAGTAGGGAGCATGAGTTTGTATCGGTGGGCCGCCCAGGTTGCCTATTTAAAGTGAGAGACTTTGACTCTTGAATCATTATCCACCTGCAGAAGTACAACGATCTTTATGAGAACACCATCTCTTCTGGTGATCACACATATAGAAATGATGTTATAAGGCCAGGAAATTGATTCCCTGCATTGCAAAATCATTCATGGGGTCATCAGTATCAAAGCCAAGTGGTTCATGGATTTCTTTTTTTTTTTCTTTTTTGTTAAAGTGCAATATGTTTTGTGAGTTAAGCCTAAGAAGAGGTGGTAAAATGAAAGTTCATCCTTTGAATATGTGTGGTGGCTTAATACAGTTGACTCTAGCCATTCCTTAGTCATGACCTGCAAAATCAACATGCCCTTAACCAAGAAGCCAAGAATGAGCAGAGGGACACTGGGCACTTGGGGACAGAGCTAGCAGACACTTCCTGCTGCTCAATGTGACTAGGCCAAGGAATCCTTCATATAACAGATGTAAGATTGAAGGGATAATAGACACTTTCTGGGAGCAGGGTGGTCAACTGGTAAGATGATTCCAGAGCAATCTGAATCTAAGTATTGAACTAAAATTATGCTGACTTTCTAACCCCAAAAATATTTTTGCAGGAATTTAATTTAAAGACACTCTCTCTAGCAGATATACAGGAAGACTGGAGTGAGAAGGATATACAGAGGTGCTTACAATACATGGAAACGACAGCAAGCTATCTGCTGTGGCTAGAAGAGTGGACAAAAATTTCTTGCTAACCAGGCATACAAATCTATAATTTGATGTCCCCTCACTGTGTTTACCTTCTGTTAATGTCACCATTCAGATAGATGGGGGCTTATCTAAAACAGAATTGACCAAAGCAATAGCATTTAGCCACATATGACTGTTAAACACTGGGATATGACTAAGCAAAATAAAAACCATCAATTTAAAATAACTGCTGCATCTCAAAGGCTTAGTATAGAAAAAATAGTGTAGTATATTTCATTAATAATTTGTCATATTGATTGTATGTTGAAATGATAATATTTGGTATCCTGGTATATTTGTTTTCTATCATGGCTTTAACAAATGACTGCAAACTAGGTGGCTTAAAACAACACAAATTTATTACCTCACAGCTGTGTAGGTCAGAATTCCACTGCAGGTCCTACTAAGCTAAGACTGAGGTGCCAGTGGAGCTGCGTTCTCTGGAACATCCTAGATAGAATCTTTTGCTTTATTATTTCCAGAATCTAGACATTTCCAACACTTCATAGCTCATCTTCTATCTTGCAATCTGGCAAGACCTAGTCCTAGCTTCACACTTGGCATCTCTGAACTTCTCTATCTATGCCTCAGTTGTGATTTAAATCAAAAATGTCCCCAAAAGACTCATGTGTCAAGAGGTAGGATTTTCAGAAAGTGATTGGATCGTAAGGACACTATACTTGTCAATGGATTCAACCATTGATGAGTTCATAGCTGAATGAGGCCTGATTGGAGATGGTGGTGGGTCATTGGGATCATAGCATACAAGAGTGCATACTTCCGTCCCCTTCCTTTTGCTCTGGTTCTCTTGCTTTGTCTCTGCTACCTGGCTACCATAACTTGAGCAGTTTTGCTCCATCAGGCCTTTCCACCATGCCATTTGTGCATTGGAGGTCCCTAACTTATGGACTGGGCGTTCTGAATCTGTGAGCCAAAATAAACTTCTTCTCTTTAAAAATTAGCAACAAGAAAGTGACTAACACAGTCTGCATCTTCCATATTTAAGGTCCCTTGTGATTACCTTGGGCCCACCCAAGTAATCCAGATAATGTTTTATTTTGAAATCAACTGACTGGCATATTTAATTCTGTCTATCATCTCAATTCTCTTTGGCTATGTTAACAAAAACATTTGTAGGATCTGAACATCTTTAAGGAGGTCTTTGTTTTGCCCATTAGCAGTGGGATCTGAGAAATATCTTTTTAAAAAATTAATCTTCCTGTCTCTACATTTTTAAATAGGAAAATTTGAAGTTACCTGCGAAGCTCACATTTTATTTCTACTGGACAGCATTGCATCAAAACAACATGTGGGTGTGTTTTGCCAACTTTAGAGTGCTTTGATGGTGGGGAATGTTAACTGAAAGAAAATATTTTCCTCAGAATCTCTATTGGAGGTAGCAGAACACATCTCAGCCCATGGACAGAAACAATATCACAATAGCTCACATTTACTGAGTTCTTATACTGTGCAGGTCTTGCATTTACCTGTTAACTGGTTTCATTCTTATATAAATCCTAAGACAAGTACCGTTATTATTTACATATCACAAGTGAGGCTACTGGGGTACAGAGAGGTTCAGGTCCTTGCACTGATGTAAGCCATTGCTCTGCAGCCCACCTGCCTCTCCACGGAGAAACTGCAAACAACCCTGCTTCTTGGTGCCACCTGTAAGAGCAAATAGCCAGATCTCTAACCCCAACCATAAAGGAAGCTTTCCCAAAATATTCATCTTGTGTTGTCCCTCCAAATGTTCTATAGTTTTGTAAGTATAGCTTACCTCCATATGTGACTGACTTCCCTCAAACAGAAGCAGGGAAAGGCTATGACATGCAGGGTAGGTCCCAGGTTCTTACGTCTTGAATAAAAGGACGGTTCAGTTACATGCACCCACATTCAAACACGCATGCACGTGCGTGCACGCACACACATATACATCACAAACACATAATGTAAATATCTCCCTGTTCTTAAAATCTGTGTACATGTTGTCCTGCAGATATATCTTTTTATATATGCTGATATATGTGTGTGAGTTCATTATGCACTTTTTTACCTTTCTCCTTTATTTACGCACCTCCTTCACTGTCAAATTACATCTCTGCAGCTCAACATTTCTCTACACAGTTCCAAAGTCAGTGATATTTTATTTACCATTCTTTTATAGATCCTAGGAGTTCATGTGTGTATCCGCCATGGAATAACCCGGATCATCACACATGTATGAATGACTCTGTATGTGCACATTCATCCACATCACCAAGAGGAATGGTTTTAAAGTTTGTTTTATTTTGGTGCACCTAGGGTCTAGATCCCTCAGATTGATGTGGTTTTTATAGTATATTTAACCAAACCAATCACATATTGAAAAATATGCACACCTGGAATTACATTTCATTTAGTCTCCTGCTCTTTTTAAATTACTCTCTGCTTGGCCTCCATTTAGGCGAATGTAACATTTGAGAAAACAGAAGAGATCTTTTTCCTGGATCTGCATCTTTAGTCCCTGGTCTCTGCATTCCCCTCAGAATTCCCTTGTCTTTTGGCCATCTTCTTGGCCCTGACATGCAGAGTTCATTAAGGCAGGTCTGTAGCTACATTTTTAGACCTAGACTATTTTGCTCTATAGCCTGGTTTGGCAAATCCTTTCTGTAAACAACCAGATAGTAAATATTTCAGGCTGTGCAAGTCACATGCTGTGTGTTAACCATCAACTCTGCTACTGCAGGGCATGAGTCATAGGCAACGCGTCAGTGAATGACCATGGCCTCTTTTCGGCAAGCTGTCAGAAACATGCAGCGGCCCTGCATTTGGACACTGGCCAAGCCTGGCTAACCCCTGCCACATGTCAGCGAGGATCCTTGTTTCCTGGTACTCGTAGATCATTTTCTTGTGTGTACAGCTGATGTCCCTATATAGTATGTGAGGGCCCAAAGGGAAGGGAATTCATTGGCAACAGTGCCTAACATCGTGAGGAGGTGAGACCACTACAATGACTTGAAGCACCTTTATTTGTCAACCTGTTTTAATTCTCCCAGGGCCCATGAACTCCTTGAAGATAAGAACTGGGTCTTATTCATTGAGTTTCCCAACACCTAGCACAATGCCTGGCACATAGCAACTGTTCAGTTATGGTTAAAAGGGAAAAAAATAGATGAACAAAATTGATTATTATTACATAGAATTTTAAGACTTTAATTACAATGTTTACTCAAGACCTTTTCAGAAAGTGTTGAAAATATTCTTAAATAGACAATGTGAGTGTGACTATTACCTGATAGTCAAATGAAATGACATTTTATGTTACTCTTGCAGAAAGAAAGGGAAAAATTATCTCCTGGAACAACAGAAGTTTTCCAAGCACTTTTATGGATGAAGGAATAGATGGTTTTTCTCACACAGTCTTGGATTTTCCTGAAGTGCTACAAAACTGGAAATCTGACCACATTTCCCTTTTCTACCCCATGGTACATATCACATTTTCATCATGGAATTTCTTTTCAACCAAGAACTAAACCCTAGGACTCTTAGCTTCTCTCTCTAAGCAGCCACTCAGGGCTGACAAGTGTTATGAAACGTCTTTGGTCTTCCCGAATCAAATGTTTGTTGAGCACCTATAACGTGCTTAGAATGAGGTAGGATTTGCTGGGTTAACCCAAAGTAGCAAGGTAACAAAGACTCATGGCCCACTCAGGAGGGTTAAAGTTAAGTGTTCCTGGTATTCAGAGAGACCCCAAGACCTGGAACTCAAGGAAGTAATGTAATAATTCACGTTCCTGGAGCTCTGACTGTGTGCCAGGGCATACAGTGTCTTTCGTGTGACCCACGCAATTGCACAGCAGGTGGAGAGCTAGGTCTCTTCCATTCACTAAAAGAGAACACTGCGGCTCCTAACCCACCTAGCAGCTGATGCCGACACCCAAGTCTGAGCATGTGAACCCGTGAAGCCCAGAATATGGACGCAAGTAGGGACTTGAGATGCAGACAGCAGGGAAGTCTGTGGGCTTTACAGAAAGCACAGGCTTCATTGGAAATGAATGTGTTCCTAGGCCTGCTTGGGGGTCAGCCTGAAAGAATATAAGTGCACATTTTTGAATGAATAGGCAGGTGGGTAGAGGAGCAGATGTGGCCAATTTAAAGTATAGGAATTGGTAGCATGGAGGCTGCAAAGATAAAAATGGAGCTGACTGTAAAAGGTGTTGAATACCAGTGTTTAGAGCTTGGATTTACTCTGTACTGGAGTACAAGGAAATGTGACAGGGACTGCCAGGGATTAAAATTACTGGTGAGATGCTTTAAAAGATAAGCATGATCCAGTGATAGAAAGAACTCAGGCCAGAGGCACACAGCCCATAGGGGTTCTGAACAAGCCTTGCCTAGGTCAAGAAGAGCTCTGTGAATTTGGAGCTTACCAAGGATCATCCTAAGAACTCTGTGACATTCACTCATTGAATCCCCACATACAGTGAGCAGGTGGCAGCTGGGAGTGTAATGTGTGTGAGGTGACTCCAGAGCTTAGACCCTTGACCTTGGCATCTTCCTGGTGGTCAGTCAGTGATCCAGGGGGCAGTCAAAGAAGTATACCTGGATTGGTGGGAGGGAAGGGAGGGCCCAAACAGAGAGGTGGTAGTTTTGTGACTTCTGGGATGACTGTCCTAGAACATCATACTATTGTCCACAGAAGCTTGACTCTACCTCAGTTCCTACATTCTGATTCTCAGGGACCCACTGCACAGCCAGACCACTAGAGGGTGCTTAACATGACCTTCTGAAAGATGAAATCTCAGCTGAGTGTGATGACACAGGCCTATAATCCCAGCACTCTAGGAGGCTGAGGCAGGAGGATCCCCAGTTTGAGCACAGCCTGGATAACTTAGCAACATAGCAAGACCCTGCCTCAAAATAATAAAATGAGCTGGGGCAGTAGCTCAGTGAGAGAAAAGGTCTGAGATTCAATTTCAGTACCACCCAATAGATAAATAAAGGATGAAATCTCAGGTATGTGGGACCAAATATGAAGAAATAAGTGATGACATTCCTTTGTGAAAATGATACACTACATGCTTTTCTCCACATTTCCCCAGTCACCTGCCACTTAGTGTTGCGTTTGCCGCATGATAGGCTCTCCATGTGCATGGAATGAATGAGTTGAGTAAAGGAATGAATGAATGAATGAAGAGATGGAGAAAGAAGTAGCAGGCTGGAGGCAGAGCCTCTTGAGCCAGTCTAAACTTCTCCACCCCCTTTTAAAATGAAGTTCAGGTACATTGACCTCTCCGGGCCTCAATTTCCCCAGTGGGATGGATGTGTCAGCAAGGGACTTCAGAGATTCGAAGGGCCCTGTGTGAATTTGGGCTACTGTCCTGGCAGCCGGGAGTGAGTGGGTGAGGCAGAACTACCAGGGTGGCCCATCTCTCATCATTTTGTCCCATTGGATTAGCTGGAATGCTTTTCTCTGTTGGCAACAGGACATCAAACGGTTAACACGCCGCCCATCATCTTTGATTTATGAAGTGGCCGACTGGACCAGGAGGCACAACAGAGACAGCCCTTCTCACTTCCAGGGGGAGACCCCAGAGAGCAGTAATTCTGTGTGCACCAAGGCGAGCAGCCGCCGTGGGCCTCAGTGGCGTTGGAAAGCTCATCCTGCCAAGCCTATCCCAGAGACGATGCCTGAGCCAGCATGTGTTCCTGCTCTGCGCAGAGACAGAGGCAGCTTTGTCACCTGGCCTCTGTCATCCACCCAGCCCTGGATCCTCAGCTGCCCACCCTTTGCCCGAAGAACTGAAGTGCAGCCCTGCCCGGGTCACCGCTAAGCGTTTCCTTTCAGTGTCTGCCAATCTATCAAGATTCAGCTACTGCTGTGAACCCATCAGCTCCATGAGAGGGGAAAAAGGAACCCCTCACCACAGCAATTATTTATCCTGGCCTGAACTTCAGGTGACCTCTCCCAGTTCCACAGAAGTTGCAGTTGGGAGCACCTTGGTGGGCAGGAATTTTTCACACCCTCCATTCTTTTAACAAACACATGGGTGGGTGGGGGCACTGCAAGCTCTCTTGTGCAAAATTTTCTTTTGCAGAAAGATCTTTGGGTGGTCTATAAGCCAGCGTAGGCATGTACATGGGAGCTGATTTTATGCGGGGGGAAAAAACAATCCTGTGGCCTCCTAAAGACAGTTCTGAGAAGATCCAAGTAGCTTACCCACAGCCCAGCTCTCCTCTTGGATATAAACAAAAACTGTTCTGCACCACAACCTGGAGAGATCCAATATTAACTCCAAGGGCGTGCATTGGTGTGTGTGTGTGTGTGTGTGTGTGTGTCCCCAAGTTGGAAAAAATCCAGGCTATAATCAGGGCTATGCAGGGTGTAACTCCCTGTGTAAATTTAAAGTGACCTAAGGGACATAATTACATAAATCTCATCATGAGACAATATACTTTTTATTTGTTTGAATTTTATTTGTATTGGTAAAACTGACCTGAAACTGACACAAGTTTATTAGAAAAAGGACTCTGTAAAAGCGAGTGGGCTGGTCTTCTTATTTAAGATGGATGTGCCAACTTCTAGTATGATTAGAGAAATGGATAACTCACTAACATCTGTGCAAACTACAATAAAAAGGGATTTAGTGTTACCCCAAGGAAGGCAAGAGAGGCTGTCTGTCCATTAAACGCTTTATTACAGTGCCGGCAGCTCCGTTCTAATTCAGTTATTCCTGCACGGCGTTCAGCACTCTGACTGCCTGTCAACCCAGCAGACAGTGCTCGGGGCTGGGAGGTTTTGTGCAAGGTAGGTGACAATCAAATGAGCCACTGAGAAGAGAGGGGTGCCTGACCCTTGTGAAGGATTAACTACAGAAAGTGAGTGTGATCATGTCACACCATTACTTAGAATTTTCACAGTCAATTTCTGAAAATATGAGATAAGTTCTTAAAGAGGCAGTTGTCTCGGGAGCTCAGTGAACTTGGCGGGGTTTTGTTATATTCTGCCTGGCAGGAGACCTGGGGAGAGAATCAGTCTGCTGGGGACTGGAAGTGAACAGAGCCTGCCCTGTGCCCACCCCATGTAGGTCACCTTCCATTAAAACCCTAGAGTTACTTG
>RJWT010010894.1:0-23755 GCA_004365215.1 Cuniculus paca | reverse complement strand
CTCTCTCTCTTTTGGTAGGAATTCAATGTGTATAATGTATTTTGATCATATTTATATCCCCTATTACTCACCCATTTAATAACATCTTTTATTATAGGAAATATCGAACAGATAGAAAAAACAAAAATCATTTGATGAAACTCCATGAGATTACATCCAGGTTCCATATAATGAATTCATGACTCAATTTGTGCCATCTACATCCAGTCCATCTCTCTGTGCTGGCCCTAGGTAAGTTAGAGTTAGTGCCAAACTCATATAATTTAATCTATAAGTACTAACATGATTGTATTCCTGTGAAGAAGAGTGAAATAGTATTAAACTTTATTGTGTCTTAGGGAGTTATTTTAAATTTTGGAACCATCGAATATTAAATTTGATAAAGTAATTCCATGTTTGTTAGCTTTGTTGCATTTGTTTCTCTCTTATCCTAGAATTAAAAACTACAAAGCATTTATTAGTTTGATAGTCCATTCCATAACTGTTTAATTTCAGTGTGAAAGGAATTTCAATATTATAGGCAATGCTATATTGAGGCACTCCAGGGGAATTTAGGGACAGATGAACACGGAAATAGAAATACTATATGATGAGCCAGTTTATGACATCTGTGTCACAAACTAAAACATAAATAGATCAAAACAATAAGCCAAGTATCAGGTAATCTCTTGGGAATTTGAAAACCTTGACATAAATTTTACTTCTATTTGTAAACACATGAGTAAAATAGGGAAAATATTTCATAATAAATCTATTCAGATTGTGTATGAAATTATTAAATGCTTATAAATTGGGATGTATGTAAATAGGAAAGTGGGAGAAAGGGAGAAAGATTAGTTAATGTATGATAACAGAGTAAATCTTGGTGAGAGAATTTAGGTATCATTTATGGCAAATTATGCAATGTGTGAATCAAGGTAACTATAGGGCAATCATCACTTCATTCAATTAAAAGGCACAATACCATGTGAAACTCGAAAACGCTTTCTGTTACTGCTACCTACTGGTTGAAATACTCAGAAAAAAATCGACTATAGAAAGTAGTGTTTAGCTTAGTATTTTGGTGTAATAATTTCAAGACTGAAATTCTAAACCAAGTAATTTAATGTCATACATTGCTCAGTCAGCCATAATATATTGGAATGGAGTAAAACATAAAACAAAGAATACTGATCACAGCTATTACATTAGGATCCCCTCTTCTGGATTTTCAAATAAATGGTAGCATATGAGAAGCTTGATATTAGAGATAAACCTCTGATCTGATGCTTTACATAAACATTAGTGCAATACTTTTATAATAGCTAGAAAATAAATCCATATGTGTATATAAATATGTTAATACATAGTTTTATAGAAATTACATGTGGATGTATATATGAACAGGTATACCAATTTCAATGTACAATAACAGAGCAAATGCTATATGATATAATTCTTAGAATTATGAGAGAAACCTACAATAATATTGATCTCTATTGAATAATATATTTCATATTGCTTTCAGAAAGCAGATTATTGATTCTAATTCTTTCGTTCTGCTTTGTTTTGTTATTAATCATGAAACCAAATTCTGCTATTCAGAGGAATACATGATTGAATCTATTTCTTTAAGGAATAAGATAGCATCTTTTTTACAATATAGTGTAGCATACTAAATCTCCTGCAGGATAAATGATTTGTTACAGGTCACAAAGCTGATTGTTTGAAGAACCCAGTATTTTTATTTTTCTAAGAAAATGTGTTAAGTGAGTCACCCAGAAAACTGTAATATATTGAAGAGTATATACGAATTCAATAGAATACGTGCTTTCTACCCTTTGGAGGATTACAATCTAATTTGCAAGATAAGATACTGGTATAAGAACTAATTTTTAAAAATGCTAAATCATGTGATGCACAATCATAATGTTTTAGAACTGAGTTGCAGGAAAAAGTATTAGTCACTATGGACAAGGTGACATTTAGCTTTTCTTCAGAAAGACTAAAGACATGAGTTTTAGCCTCTAGGAATGTGTGATTCAGTGCTGGTTACAAAGGAAAAGGATACATGGAAATAATGATCTATGCTTAAAAACAAGAGTAATGTGTATTATATAACTGAAAGAAAGTCCAGTAGAAGTGCAGCAGTTAATAAACACTATAAGCAGAGGAGTGGAATTCGAAGAGATTTCACAAAGAAATCTTAAATTTGGCTTTAATGGATAATAGATATGCCAAAGAGCATAGAGTGGAGAAGACATTTCAGGAACAATATGAAAAAAATAAAAAGACAAGGAGACATAAGAAACAGCAGGCATGGTACGTGTTAAGACAGTTGGCTGGAAACGGACAGAGGCTGGCTTGTAGAGAGCTATGAAGGAATGCTCAAAAATTGAAACCTTTTCCTGGGCATCCCAGGAGTCACCAACAGTTTTGCAGTAGACTGATAACACACTGTTTCTGAAAGATAACTCAGGTGACAATGGGAATTGAACCAGCAAACAGTGAGAAGTAGGGTGGCAAGTTGGAAAAGTATTATTATATATTAAGAGGGAAACTAATGTTAAGTAAAGTAAGTGAGACACAGAAGGTTTCTCTTACATGAGACACGGGTCCTCTCATTTAAGAAACCCAAAGTATAAGCAACAAGCAAAATGAAAGAGAGACGATAGGAAAGAAGGGGCTGGAATATGTGGAGATAGGGAGAGGTTCTGAGCATGGAAAGAAGGAACATGCAGGTGAAGTAAAAGAATCAAGTTACAATATGGATACATACCAATTCCCCATGGTGAATGTATTTATTATGTATACTAATTTTTTTAAAGAAAAAAGAAAGTGGAAGGGAAGTGATATAAATAAATAAGAGCTCAAAGTAGGACAATCGCAAAAATTAAAATAAAGGAAAAGAAGAAAAGAAGTAATGGTATTGTCAATTGACTGATTATCAAGTGTGGAGGAATAGTGAAAGATGAGTCTAAAATTTCCACTGAGGTGCTACATAATAGTGATCCAGATGGGCAAAAGAAAAGTGACCAGGCATTTGCCCTAATTATGCAACAGGATGAGAAAGAACATGTGAATGGCGTGAGAGGTGGAATTCTTTGAAGCAAGTTTTATTCGGGGAATAGCAGTAAATTATATAAAATATAAACTTAGGTTTTACTCTACCAAAATGACTTTTCTGGGGCCCTCACAGGAAATGGTGAGCACAGTTGGCAAGAGAATCTGGCCCCTGCTCTCTCTATATGAAGGGAGAGTTGTAAATGGTTCTCCCAAACATATACTTTGAACCTCTCCAAAGTTAACATTTGCAGGTCCCAAACTTTATTCCTTTGTTCTTGTCCTTCATGTTTTGGTGTTCACACCAACAGCTCTGAACGCCTTAAATGAACCCTTCCACTCTGCCTTTTGGTCACAGAAAACACCACTGTGCCTTCTTTTCAACCCTACCCAAGGGGATGATAACTCTAGAATTTCTAAATTAAAAATTTAAGAACACAAGTGTACTTGGAATGGGCTCTCCAGAGACTTCAATTTTCCTATTAAGATATGTTTTCATTTACATTAAATATTATACTAATAACACTCTCTAGAAATATGTTTACTCACACTTTCAATATGTTGTCCCTTTTTGTTTTGTTTTCTGGTTATTATTACTGATATCATTGTTTAAGGTTGCTGATGTATTTAGTACTTTCCTGTGGAGGCTGTAAGAAATTAGTTCAAACTCTCAAACTGGGTGACTTAAGTGAAACATTTATTTTCTCATGGTTCTGGAGGCAAGAAATTTGAAATCAGTATCACTAAGCTAAAATAAAGACAGCAGCTGGGCTGCATTCTCTCTGAAGGACCTGGAGAATCCATTCTTGCCTCTTCTAGCCTCTCGTGGCTGACAGCATTCTTTGTCTGGTTTCATTCCAGTATCTCCCTCCATCTTCACATCACCATCTCCTCTGTGTGTGAGTTTGGAGGGGGTTCGCCTTCTGTCTCAGTCTCCTAATATGATATTTAAAGTTTACCAAGAAAATGTAAGATAATTTCCTGATCTTAAATTCCTTAATCACACTTACAATAATCCTTCTTCCAAATAAGGTAAAATTTATAGTTTAAAGAAAGCATCCCAACCTACTACAATTGAACTAATAAAGTCTCTCAGGACACACATGGCGATGTTCCCATCTCGCTCCCCTTGTGGAATCCTGAGTATCAAGATGCTGTCTTACATATGAATTTAGACATAAAGGGGAGCTTGATTTAGGTCTCAATATTGGTCTAAACTCTTTCAGCCCAATCTCTGAAACACACTGTTACTACATGATAGATTTCATATGAAGCCTGACACTTCTGAAAATAGCCTTAATTTTGAATTAACTATTAGAATACTTGCATAAGAACTCTACAATGATGTGACATACAGATTTAATTAATATTCTGCCAAGCCTAGTATCATCAATTCTGAGTGGCAACATTAACATGAAAGCAATGCTTTAGGCCAAAAAGTATGCAACCAATCTTATAAAAAGTAACAGCAATTAGAATACTGTTAAAATGAAATACATAATATAGACTCTATGCTGAAGCATTGTATATATGGTGGAAATAAATATGTATATTGGCAGAAGAGCTGTTTATAGTAATTAAATACCACAGTAGTTAATGTTTTCAGTGATTTCACTAAGAAGGAAGTCAGTGGCATAGACCTAACAGTGGATAATTCAACATTTAATTGTAGTGAGCATGTCAAATTTTTCACTATTCAGTTGAAGCAACTTGAGAGTATTTTGTTGCTCTTGCTACACATGTTCCAAGTTACCATTGGTTAACTGTTGATTGGTTAAAGACATCATTAGAGAGCCAACGTTTTCCAATATCTAAACCACAAAATAGGGAACCCATGGACTAATACTTGAACGGTCAATGCCTTCTAGAATGATGTTACCATACTTTTAAGGCCTGAATGAAAAAGTAAAGTTTGCTTTCTGTATTTGATCTTTGAAGAAAGTAATATTATATGCAAATGTAAAAGTTCTAAATACAACAAATAATTGCAGCCTGGATGTTTCAAACATCTGGATGTTTGATGTCCATCAAATACAAAGAGGATTAGCTGAGACTTTTTACTTTTTAATCTGATTATTTTTGAGTCAAAGTAATGATTTGGGATGGAGATAGAAATATCAAAAAATATTTGAAACTCATATTTCAAACTATACTCCTAGATAACTCATCTCGTTTGAGGTGGGCACTTACTCATAGAAACTATATTGGTGATATCTTTGCTCATAATACATAAAATATATTTTATTAGATTCTGAAAATAATTTTCATTCATTTCATTTGAATATTCAATGTGACCACTAGGAAATAGGAGATAGCATCCAGGTAGTCTTTGGGCCAGGTGAACAGGGATATTAATAGGGGGGCTCATATCAGTGGAAAATAGTAGAACTCCAGTAACTAGAATTCTGGTCTGATAAGAGAAGCAAAGATGTTGACAAAGGTAAACAAGCGATTGAAGTGTTGAGTTCCAGACTACTATTATCAAAGTTCTTCCTTGTCCTGGAACAAGATTAATCTGTTGTTCAGAGTCATAAGACCCTCCCAGCTCCCCAAAAAAAGTAAGCTGGTCACTTTGCACATTATCTTAAAATGGAATATAATAATTGCCAATTCTTGCATGAGGCTGCATGTTTTTCTATAGCAAGAGGGAGAGCTAACTCCCTTTAAAACATTTTGAAAGAAAGTCCTACATGAATCCATGAATCAGGGCAAGGACATGAGCAGAACATTCAAATGGAAGCTAGATCGATTTCCGGTACCAAACAAACAAACGAACAAACACAAATGGAAGCTAGCAATACCTAAGAGCAGTAGAAAGACTTCTTTCCTAACAGCTCTATTAGATCAGGGAAAACAATGCAATCACAGTGCTGCAAAAGTTCCTCCAGATCCTCACACTGGAAATGCTCAGACACTTTATAACTTTGTTCTTTTCTAGCTATTTTCCTTCTGACTTACATCCTACTGTACCTCAGAGAACAACAGCCATGTGTAAAATTTGAAGTTTTAAACTATAGTTGCTTTTGAGTTATGTGTACACAAAATACCTGGGGGCAGCATGGCAAACCGTTTTTTTGTTTGTTTGTTTGTTTTGGCTTCATAACTCACAATACAGATGAATAGATTTAAAATTTCTTTCACCAATGAGTTTAAACCAATGTGAAGCCCGGGAATTTTGAGGCTTTGACATTTAATCTTTCTAGGAATGCTTAACTTCAATTAGAATTGCCATTTAACATGTTACAGAAATACCTAGCTCTGTTGTTTTAGAAAAAGCTTTCTGTAATAATTGGCAACTGACATATATTTTAAAATAATGTGTGTAATGGCCAACTTTACATCTTTTTTCCAAATTATTGTACAAATTTTTAAAAAGTGGTAGTAGATTATGGTTTTGCATTTTAATCTTGGCCTTGAAGCATCAGAGGTTTGGAAAATGCTTTATATATAACAAAAATGAAGGGAGGTTCTAAGAATCTTAATACTTTACAGTGAAAAGATGCTCGGTTAGAAATAGAGTATTAAATAGGTGGAGCTCAAGGAAGAATGGGCAGTAAATCCATTAAACCCACCCCAAGACTCCTCTTTCAATTACATAAAATGAATCAGTCCCACCAACTGTAGTTTTCCTACGTTTTAGGTTATTGCTTTGATACCGTGTGGGTTTGATCAGAATTATTCAACTACGGTTTGACACTTTGTTTCCAGATTTTTAAAGAAATCGCTGGGGATTTGGTCCAAGCATTTACTCAAAACTGGTAACAGAATGGGCTTCCTATACAAAAGTACTATGGTACAGTTGAGTGTAAGATTTTCTGAAAAGACTCCTAATTTGAGAAACAAGAAACTGTAAGATCTGATCTCACCTCTGCCATTAATCAGTCCGCTGATCTCAGAAATCATTTAACTTCCTTGCACTTCAGATTTATCATTTATATTTTGAACAAGTAAAAAGTATAATGACCAATATATTTACCTGCACAGATATACCCAAAACAAGAATTCTGCATGAGTTTTGTTTTATGTATTAGCTATTTCTAATAAATGAGAAAAAGTAAAATATCAAATGAATATAATAAATAGTGTACAATTATGAGTTCCATTTTTTTATTGTATGAGCAAGACAATTTCTCAATTATCTTTCAGGGAATGGGTTTTGAGTCTCAAATACACAGAAAAATTATGCATCACGTGAAATTGCCTGCACATCTGCCATCTAATTATCAACCAAGCTGTCTTGTCTCCAATCTTGCCATGACATCTGGATTGGAAATGTCGTGACATTTCACTCATTCAGCATTCCCAAACTGACACACCCTACATCCTACCTTTGTCCCTAAATTAAAAACCTGCAACTTTAAACAGAATTTGAGAGCATACATAGAACTGTATCCCCTTTTTACCAGCAACGGAAAAAACCTATTTGATAAATTATAAAAGAATATTGTTCTTTTGGGTGTGTTAGCAAAAAAAAGTAATGAGCAAAAACAATTCTGCTCAGAACTGCATGAGGTTGGGGGAGGGGTAGCCTTGAGTTGGTGAAAACAATTTTTTACCATCTATATTAGAAGACCTTCAATAATAGATTTGATACCTTTTTTGATACCTTTAGTGAGTTCAGCTCAATGAATACTAAATAAATGATTCAGAAAATGTTACAAAGACTGTATCGATGTTAGCTAGAATCATGTTTAATAGCCTTAATTAACTGGATCATCACTGTGTCCATCACTGCGCATTATCTCAGGAAACAGGCAAAAGAATGTCCTTGGTTCCTGTCAGTGTAGGACCATGTCTGTGAAGAGAATTTATGCAAGGAAGCGAAGACACAAGCATAAAGACTTAGATATTCTCGTTTTTTCTACAGTTTTTACATAACAGAATAAAAAAGATTAACACATCACAATTGTATGCTCTCTTATAGGTTTTTCCTTTTTCTCTATTATTCCAACAAAAAAAGAGAAATCAATCACAGTTATAAAAAAGCACACCAACAAATGAAATCTTGGCTTCATGTAATATATGGCCAGTTCATTTTGTCAAGATAGAAACTTGTGAATTCAGCAATTTCCTATGGTTTGAGAAACTACCTACTTTCACACTTCTGCTCAACTTGAGTGATAAAGAATTGTCACAATTCTGCACAGAAATGGACCAACTTCATTATCATGTACAGTAGAGGTTTTAACTTCACATTTTCTCTTTTTTGCCTGAAGGAAAAATGATATCCCTGATAACCAAAGAACATTATTAAAACCAGTTTTCCAAAGAGGCTAATGATAACTAAATTCTTTCTCCTTAAGAAAAGCAAATTGTGAATCCAGTTATGCATATTACATTTGACACAGTAAGGATTCCGTATTGCTGGCTGTTAAACGCAGGGAGATTTTAGTTTTTATAGTACAATTCTTAGGATTAGTGGAAGGCTGGTATTTAAAACTCATTTTTATTTTAAAATTTATTATCATGGCTTTTATGAACACTCAGTCTGTCACTGAGATGTTGCCTGCCCCCCCCCATCTTCAGCTTTCGCTGCTGCTGCTGTCACCCTGCTGCTGGGAGAGACATGTAGGTTTAATTATTCATCCCCTGCATATTGTGCAGTCTGGTCACTGTAGTAGATTCATGACAGACTTCATTTATTCAAGGTCAGGACCTTTAATTGAAACATTTTCTAAATAGCTCATTCTAATGATATTATTAAGGTGGTTATTATTAATATCAAAATATCCACTTAAGCATTTTCTTTTAACTCCTAAAGAGTCATTGCAATTTTTGCCCTTTTTACCAAACCACATTAAAGCAGTATATAGAGTGATTATGTGGATATAGGTTCAAATCCCACCTTCCAAGTCTAGCAGCTTTATGAATTGAGAGATGCTTTTTAAATTTTTTCTTTCTCAATTTTCTCTTCTATAAGATGAAAACAAGGGAATCTTATTTTGAGGTTTGTTGTGGGAATTGAGGGAATTAATAAATGTAAAAGTATATTAAACAGTCTCAGGCTCACCCAGTGTATAACACATGTACCTATTATTATCACAATGTTATGAATGAAAACTCACAAAAGACCCACTTTTAAATCTAAGCAAGCCTTGTGCTTTATTCCTTAGATAATTTAAATTTCCATAGAGTCCTTTAATTTATCCTTTAATAAAACAGATTGAGAGTTAAATTTCTTCTTGCCTGAGAGACATGCTTAGACTCATATGCAAGCAGATGTGATACAAGCCTAGTAGCACAACCTAGTCCCACCAGGTAGTACTAACACCGCGAAACAACCCGTTAGCCTTTCCTGCCTCATAGCCTTTCTCACGAAAATACATGAGGTATACATACATTTCCTTTGAAAATAACTAAATAGACTAAACTTCGGGTAAGCATTAAGAGTTTATGGATCAGCCGGGCGTGGTGGCTCATGCCTGTAATCCCAGCACTCCGGAGGCTGAGACAGGTGGATCGCTGTGAGTTCGAGACCAGCCTGGGCTACAAAGTGAGCTCAAGGCCAGCCTGAATGGCATAGTGAGACCCTGTCTCAAAAACAGGGCTGGGGATCTAGTTCAGCGGTCTAAGCGCCTGCTTGGCCAAGCGCAAGATCGTGAGTTCAATCCCCGGTGCCGCAAGAAAAAAAAAAAAAAAGAGTTTATGGATCATAATGACCTTAGCTTGAGTTAATTGATCAAAGTATGAGTTGCTCAATACACAATGGACAGGATAGATCCATTATGGAAAAAACAAACAAACAAGCAAACAAAAACAAAAAACTGAGAGGCTGAGCCAAGAAGAGCCCTCCATAGTGTCTTGATGGTTTCAGTCTGAAAAAATAAAAAAAATCCACTCAACTTGGATGTTATGGGCTAGAGGCAGAAATAAAGACAACAGGGAAGAAAAGGTACATATATAGGAGTAGCGAGACACATTCATTTACTTTATATTCTTTTATCTGTATGTAGATCTGATGCCAAGGTGAGGGGAAAATAAAAGAATGATATTCAACTAATGCCAAAAACACTGAAAATACTACTGAAAAGCTACAAAAGCTGACACTGTAAATGTGTCTACAATGAATGAAATCATAGAGGATAATCTAGATAATTAAGGTGGTTAAAAAGGCAAAAAAATCAGAGATAAAGGAAAGAAAATTCTAATAAAAATAATGAAGGAATAAATAGATCATTTAGAGAACCAAGAAGCTCATTTGGTAGAAATATTTAATGAATTCAGCTTTATTTTCTTGGTTAAGAGTCTCATTTGTGATTAAGTAGTAGCTTTCAATTCATGATAGTTTTAAAGAATGAATAAGGGCAATCATCTAAGAGCAATGAATGTTAAATTGGAAAATATAATGATCAGCCCTTAATGGGCTGTGTGGCTTAGAGAATGTTTTATTATTTACCATTTTGCATGATGCTTCTGTGAAATCTTTTAAATAAAAAATCTGAGGGAATGACTGAAACACAAGTGAAATCACAGCTCGGAATAAAAACCATTCCTTAAACGAGCTTAGCCTGTTAAATATTTTATGAGGTGTCTCAGTTGGAGCTAATAGGTGCTTCTGTGTTGTTGTAATTTGAGAAATTTCTGGAAAAGCCGACCAGTCAGGGGCAGGAAGAGTACCCGTGGCCCCTCTGCTCACTTGATCTATGATGCAGGGTTCAGTTGTCAGCTCAGGGATCACTATTCTTTTTCTCTACTCCAACTACAGAAACCACACTCCTTAGCAATTCCACATTGCCTTCCTGGAGTAGGGAGATTTTCATTTAGTGTATTTCCAGTTGCACATTTGTCCAAAGGGAACTTCAAGTCAGATGACAGGGTAGCCACTGAGATCACCTTGCTAATGCCCCCTTCCTAGTGAGACTCATTTTATAGTCAAGGAAACTGATTCTCTTTTGAAGAGAGGTATCTGTCTAAAACCAAACAGTTAACTTGCTGAGTAGATCAAGGCTTTTGGTCACAAGGGGATGATTGTTTACTTTCCTGAAGAAGTTGCAATAAATTTCACTTAAATGCTTTTCTAATCTGAAAAAGTTTACATTTATGTATTAAATTTTACTCACCTACAAGCACATTTTTGAAATTAAATACTTAATATCTGCAATTCTTTTTTATTTCTTAGTCATAAAATATCAGCAGTATAACAGGATATAGAGGAAATAAATCTTTCTGAATTATTATAATGAACCTCTTTCCATAACTCACTGAGCAGAGACAATCAAAATGCCACATTTGATTCGCTAGTGTCTGGTACAGATAATTTATTTAAATCATTGGAATGACCAGCTGAATTAATTCTCATGTCCAGGGTGAAGAAATTCTAATTGGTAGCCTCTATCAAGTGCTTTCGATCTATTCCAAATTATAGAGCACATAGAAAATGAAAGAGATGGAGAAGATTTTCATGGTGGGAGGAGACTTACGCAGGAACTCTGATGACACCAGGGCTGATTGAACCAAATCACATTGTACAGAGATTAATTTTTTTGTAACCTGGTAAGGCTCAGCAATGTTCCAAAGGTTCAAACTGGCCTATTTCTACAATGTTATCAAACATGCTAACACTTCAGTAGGCAAAACAGGAGAAGCCACTCACTAGCCAACTCCATAGTGATCTAATCTGACTTCTTGCCTTGGACAAAAATGAATAAATAAATAAATAAATAAATAAATAAACTATGTGCTTCCATTGGGCTGAGGCTTTTACCCAGCTGAGTACCTCCCTTCTTTTGTGCACATATAATGAAGATGAACTCCCTACCCAGCACTGTCTAAGTCTAAGAACTTCCGTTTGGTTCACATTATCATACCATTGTCTCCTGTGGCCTGGCCCGTCCATTGACCAGCTCAAAGGACAAGGATTACAGGCTTGACTCTCCACAAAATGCTTCTTCTTCAAACCTTGTCTGATTTTATTTGAATTCAGTCCAGGCTCAACCTTTGATGTTTCCAAATAAAAGAAACAAGCTCAAAATAAAATTCCCAGTACAAAGCCCATCTGTATGCCTATTGTCTGGAAGAAACTATGGAAAAAGGAGTAGACTCAACCTATTATTATTTTGATTTTAGAACTGAAAACAACTGCGTAGCCCACCTCCTTCAATTCCTTCATTTGAAAGGCAGAGTTGCTAGAAATTTAGACAAAAAAGGCATTCATCCAATATCTCTGTGTAGAGATTGCTATGGTCCTTAGGTATACAATTTCTATTCATTTTTTTAGAAATAAAAGATCCTAACTTTTTAAAAGCAAGATTTATGACCATCAAGCTGGTGTCTGCATTTCTTGCATCTTGTTTTATGTGAGCTTGTATGATGGGTAGTCCTTCAGGAGTTTACCCTGAAGCATGGAAAGGCATGCTTTTCTTGCTTTCCATCTCCTATTGACTGAAAAATAGGGGAGACTTGAAACTATAGAGGAGAACCATATACCAGCATTTGCAGAATACCCCATAATCCTAAACTACTCATCCTTTGATTGACCCACATATAATGAGTCAATGAAGAATAAAAGAAAGAATTGCCAATCTTATTAAGCCACTTTGCATTGGTGATGGAGATGGAGAAATTTTTTATATTAGAAGTTGAGGCTTTAGAACAAATACAGACAGAAATTTAGCTGTTTTTGAGATGCTGTTATAAGTCTCATCATAGTAATGTCAGGCATTTAATCCAAGTTGACAGTAATTAAGAAATAAGATGTGACCCTTCGAGGTAAAAGGTCTACTCCAGTGCAGGAATCATCAGTATCTCTAGCACTTTACACACAGTAAGTGCCTAATCAAAACTGTAAATAACAATCCATGCTACAAGTTGGCACTTGGCATTACACATACCACACTGCTTTCTCTTCCCCCATGGTATCTTATGCTTTTCCTGTCAATACAGCACTAATTTCTCAGAAGACAAATGAGAAACCTACTTCCCTAGTGCAATATTAATTATTCTGTGCCACTGCTGACTCTGAGCCATATCAGTCTTTAGCAGTGTACAAAGATGAATGGTGAAACAGTCGCTTGAAAGGAAATCATTATGGCACCTCTCCGCTCTGTGTTATCACATTCATATCAGCTTGGGAGATAACTTTGAAACTGCTTGTACTGCACTGAGAACCAATGTTCCAGCTGTGGCCTGCAAAGATGAAAACATCTCCTCTTACATTCAAAGTCTTCCTGTTGCAGTGCACATTTCAAAGGCCCCCACTGCTTCTATAAAGGCTGTCCTGGGAGCAGTGAGTGCCAATGACCTTCTCTTTATAAGAGAAGGCAACTGGGGAGAAAAGGGAGCTGTCTGCTGGCAGGAGATAGATTTTGGAAGGTATGAGCATAGCTGGCCTTATCAACCAGGATTTGTAGCCTGATGCCATGCTGAACATGTTGGAGTTACCTACCCTTGCTCACCGCAGGCTCTCCCCAGGTTGGAGAAGGACTCAACAGCTCCCAAGGCTCTCAACTAACTGGTCTAAATTTCTAACATACAAAATCTCACTTTCCTTTAAAAGTGAGCCTATCAGTCATTTTGGCTTTTAATTTTCTAAGAAACACCCACTCAGTTAACACACTGCAAGATAATTCTAGTTCTAAAGTGTTCTATCTTAAAGCAGAGGTTGAGTTGTAGAAAGCTTCAAACAGGTTCTCCTACAGGCTTCTGGGAGAAGGTGCTACACAGTGGAGAGCAGCAATCTGGGAGATAATGATTCACTTTTTCTGCAAAGGGAAGCCTAATACAATTTCAATGTCTGATTTGCACATGTGTAAAATGCATTTCTTCCCACAACCAGGTCTCTGGCAGGTGACCGAGGGATCCTTCCCTCAGAATGGGGGCTTGTCAGATTGCTTTTAACCTGATTCTTCCTTTCAATTCTGGAGAAAAAAAAATAATTCAGGATTTATTTTATAGTAGTTTCCTTGCAGACAAAAGAAAGAAAGAGTACAATATTTGCACAGTGGGGGTTCTTTCTTTTATTTTTTTCATTGCCATAAAACAGCAACAAGAAAATAGGGTCATTCACAGGAGATGGACTAAAACAAAAGGAACAAGAAATAAGACATTGGCCAATGTGACTTCTTAGCTTCAAAGGTTAGACCAGTAAATGTTATTCTTATATTTGATCACCTGCAGGCATACATGGGGCTGCAACCTGAAACACACCAGTCATTTGTTCTGCTCTCCTTTTCATTTATATCATTCTAGACCTGGTGTGCAAGGTCTCCATCTATCCTGCATCTGTAGTCACTATCCTGTTTTCTGGCTAAGAGTTGAAGGCCCATGTCACAAAGCACCACTGCAAGGTCTTGAGAGAATATATTTATTTGAGAAATTAACATCTCTTGTACTCTTAGTTTGATGGGTCAGCAAGGACTTTCTGTATACCAAATGCTCATATTTCCTCTAAAAATAGCTACTTGTACATGCACCATTGGTCTACTCAAAATACAATTCACTAGAAGTCAACCATTTGAAAATTTAAAGAAATAGACTTGCTTGTTATTGTAGTTTCACACAGCTCTTGGTAGAAAGTACCTAATGCTAAGAAAAACTTATCAAAAATACATGTTATAAATACAAATATCTAGGAATGTTGCAATAGCAATACATCATCTTGAGTGCTATGAGATTACATGGCAAAGTAACAGTATCATTAGCAAAAATAATTCCAGCACCATTTATTGAACGCCTACAATTTGCCAAATATTATGCTAGGCAATTTATGTAAATGACACTTAGTTTTCCCAATGGCAAAAATGGAGAAACAAGGTAACTTTCCAGTTTCCTGGTTTTTCTACGATGTTAGAATTGGACATAAATCTCTCTGACCTAAAGGCAGGCTCTTTCCTCTTGCTTTTTATTTCATGCATGATTATTGGAGAGTCACAGTGAAAAAACAGCTATACTACATGAACATGAATTTCAGAGAATCACAACAATTTAGTTCATTATATTTCAAAAGTCTGGAGAGTTTTTCAACAAGGGATTACACAAAGGTCATTCATAATCCTTAATGTTCAACACATCTTGTAATTTAATCTTGCTTTCTTCATCTATAAATCAAGGCAATAGTAGTGCCATATGTGGAAAGCTCTAAGCTTTGTGAATGATAGCAGTAAGCTCTTATTAGGTAACTCTTATTAGGCAACTGATAGTCATACCTATAGATAATGCCAATCAAGCAATTGTGAAAGTCTTTACTATTACTGAGCAACTAACTTTTACGAGTCAGTTAAAACAGCTGCACAAGGTACTTCAGACTCAACGCATTCATCCTTTTGATCAATTAGTATGCTGTGGCCAGTGTTCAAAGACTTGCATATTGAGCATTTAGAAATTCTTTTTATGCTAGTCAAATTGTTATTATAATAAAATGAAGTTATGTAGAATCACTTTTTTTTTTCCACACCAGGGATCAAACTCACAACCTTACACTTGCCAGCCAGGCACTTATGCCACTGAGCTAAATCCTCAACCCTTGTCTTTTTGAGACAGGGTCTCACTATGTTGTTCAGGCTGGCCTTGAGCTCACTTTGTAGCCCAGGCTGGTCTCAAACTCGCAATGATCCTCCTGTCTCAGCCTCCTGAGTGCTAGGATTACAGGTGTGTGCCATCATGCCTGGCTAGAATCACTTCTATATTTATATATCTTTATCCAGAAAGACTAAAGACACTTTTACAATAGAGAAACATCATTTTAAAACAAATTCTTGCAAGAGGTGAAATTCTAAATCACATGACTGCCTTTCCATTACAATTTTTTCTTTTAAACAAATTAGATAATACAAAAATGAAGGAAAGAAGGAATGAAAGAAGAAAGGAAGCCAAGAAGGAAGGAAGGAAACAAAAATTAGCCTAAATTTCTGGTTTCTGAGCTGCAAGTGCAAAAAAAAAACGTTAAAATACAAAAAGAGACAGGGATTGACAAAACTACTGCTAAGGTTTTTCTCTTAAAAGGATAGTAGGAATTTTCTCCAAAACCTGGCTGAAATTCACTTATGTAAGTTCCCTGGGACTCAAATTTGTCACTGTGGGAGCCATCTGACAGCTTCTTTTAGTGCCTATAGGTAGAGATATGAATCAGATTAGTTTCCTGCCTTGGAACAATTCTCCTCAGGGCTATACTCATGTGCAAAATGTGTACCAGTCTAGCAAGCAACCACACTATTATTTTTCTCCCTCCAACATCTCTGTCATAAAATACTGCAGCATTATGACTTTATAAATATGCTCAAATGAGATTCAGTTACAAAAAATAAAAACTGGTGTTGTTTATTCATAAGGTATACCAGATCATTAGTGAGAACATAAGGCTGCTGACATTGCTTACTTCAACATTTCACTGAAATATCACAAAATATGCCTGGGATTTGCCACTTTTTCTTGAACCTCTTTCCTGGAACAGGGAAGTCAATGGGGGAATCAGTGTATAAAGTTAGAGTTGAGCATAAGTTAGCCCAGCCTGACCTCCACATTGGTGATTTTGTACAGTGTCACTAAGCTAATAGGGGAAAATATGGATTCAGATCTCTCTACTTCCAGTCCTTAGATGATATATCCCATCTAACAGTCAATGTGAGTCCTATCTAAAGCTGGAAAAGACTCAGGGATGAGATTTATTGAGAAAAAGACACAAGGAACACTGATCATAGGTTTCTTGAAGTCACTCTTGGCTTCGTGTGTCTAAACTCACTTTTCTGATAATCAGAAAAAGAGAGCTCCAAAGGTTCACTGCCTTCCAAGCCTACCAGTTATTTTTGTATTGTTTTACAAAATGGAAATTGTCAGACATATGAAGTTTTCTCAAGAGTCCTACATTTTTTATGTTTGCCCAGTTTTCAAGACCCCAAATAGCTTTCCTAGAAACAAACCTACACAGATTTAAAAACCAAGTTGATGTTTCCTCTTTGATCTCCCAAACAGTTTTGCAACGTCTGTGCCTGGTGCAAGGTAATTCTTGAACATTTGGAAATGAGAACAAACAATTGTTTTCCTCTACCCCAAGCTCTCTACTCTCTTTAGTCTTCTATGCACAACCACAATAAATCCTACCTGTGTGCTTCCTTATTTGATCCCGTTAAACTATGGATAAATGTCTCTTTCTCCATCAAGTCTTCTAGTCTATATCATCAAATTCAGTACTGATTCAAAGCTTGCCTGATACCACTCAACTAATGTCCATGTGTGTTAGCCTGTTACTAGATTCTAAGTTTCCTCAATAGACTTAGAAGTCCTTCAAGGACACGACCATGCCTGTATTCTGTAGCTACCATATAGCTTTGCTCAAGTACCACATAGCACATAGCTGACCTCTATCATAGTCAGAGCTCAAAAATAAATGTTGGCTGTTTTTCTCTCAAATGATTGAAGAATCTTACACTTTTTAAGTATCTCTCAAAGCGTGTAGCAGCATATAACATTCATATATTTCAGAGTTAATTATATAGTAGACTATAGCAATCTCTGTCTTCTCTACTCACTGGACTTCAACAACTCTTTGTCCCTTGCTTGCTAGTTTCAATCTAAAAATCCCTCCTCTAAGCCTCATATGTTAAAGGTTTGGTCCTCAATATAGCAATTCAGAGGTGGAGAACTATGGAAGGGGTTGGATCAAGAAGGGACTAACTTCATCAGTCAATGAATCTACTGATGAACTCATAATTTGATGGCATTATTGGGAGGGGATGGAAATCTACTGCCTATTTGAAGGCAGTAGATCATGGAAGCATATTCGTGGGGACTGTATCTTACCCTGGCCTCTTCCTCTCTGATATTCCATCTGCTTTCTGGCTGCTATAAGGTGAATGACTTCCTTCTCCACAAGCAACCACTACTATGATGTTCTCCCTTATCTCTGGCCCAAAATAATGGAGCTAGCAGAAATAAAGATGGAATGAAACCTCAGAAACAGGAGCCAAAATAAATGTTTTCCCCCTTTAAGTTACATTTCTTGGGTACTCTGCCACAATGATGGAAAGTGGGCAAACATTCCTATTGTGACCACTGGAACTGTTTCCAGACATTGTGGAATATCCCCTTAAGGACAGCAATAGAAATCACCCTTGCTTGAGAACTACTGAATAAATTACATGTATTACACTCACAACTGCAACAGAGGTACTATTAAAAGTACTTGTAGCTTTTCCTGATCTCAGTGGCTTAGAGACACAGGATACCACTGGAAGTGTAATGAACAGAGCTCAATTTTTTTCTCAGCCATGGATCTATTGGGACTATCTGTTTGGCAGACTCTTGGATAATTTACCTCCAAGGATGTGTCACACATGTGTATCGATGTGGCCTGTGTAAACCTGTGAAGGCTTATATCATTTGTAAATAGGTGCATGAGAAACATCGCACTTGTTTGCAGCTGTTGAGTATAGCAGCAATCTAACAAAAAAAAAAGTGCTTTGTTGAAAGTATATCCCTTCTTTTCTAAGCCTGGGAGGCCTAGCTTGGAGAAAACACCATTGAGATTTTAATGTGGAGACTAAAGAAAAGATAAACAAGCAAGGCTATTAAAAAGAAATCAAGAAGACATGGTCAAGGTGTGCATTGAATTCCTGGGGTAGAGCCCGATATGGAGGCACCACTCCTCATCTGTCAGCTCCACTGATCACTTTTCTTGCTATGTAGCAAACTCCTGAGATGGGAAATAGGAGTTTGGCTCTCCACCTCAGAGGTTCACTGATGCCAGAGAGGAGATGAAAATGAGTAAACACTTCCTGAAAGGGTAGCAATTAATTCTAAAGATAGCAATTTATCACACAGCTGAAAAGGGACACAGAAGACCCTGGGGTGTACTCTTGGGTGGCAATTCAATGCTACATCTGAAATTTCATTTGTCTCCTTTACACACATATACACAAAAGAGGGAGAATGTAAACTTGGCAAAGGAGGAAACAAGGCAGAAGAAATGAAAACCCTGTTCAGGTTATTAATGGAGTGGACTTGAATTTCATGAATCTTAACATTCTGTTCTTGGCATGGGCAATTGATCATCTAAGACACTACAATGCACCCAACAATTAGGGCAAATTTTAGATAAAGGGGCTGGGCATGCATCCTAAGGTCAAGAAGCCAGGCTGTGGGCAAGACTCAGGGAGGGGAACAGAACATGTAGAAGGAAAAGATTGGTGTCTATGAATCTCTCATGTCTATATCACTACCATTTTGGTTTCTTTGTCCTCATTTCCATCTCACTTTCATCAGGCTCTTAGAAGCCACAAAGCTTCTAATTGTGGAAATAAAGCTCTGTATCTACCTATAAGGGTAAAATCTTTTTAAATAGTTCTTCAAGGCTAACACATTGATATGTTTCTTTCTCCTATGTATCTCAGGCTCTCTAGACTCCTGATTCTCCTTTTAAAATGAAGTAACGCCTCAATATGACAGATAGGTATGGGTGGTATGGCTATAAATACACACAAATAACTTGAATAAAACACATTCAAGACCATGATTACTACAGGCAACAGATATGTTCCTTAAATTTCAAAACTTTAAGGGGTGAGAAATGTGTTGATTGATGATCTCTTATATTCCAGGTATTTTGTTACATTTCATGCATGCATGCATATATCCATCCATCCATCCATCCATCCACTGTTCTTTTATTTAAAAAACTGTGTTGAATGCCTACAAATAGCAGGGACTAATCAATCTGCTCAAATACAGCCTAAAGTCTATTAGGAAAGGCAGACAGAAAAGACAATAATAACGTAGTAGAATGAATATAGTAGTAGGCTAATGAGAAGCTCCATATAATATATAGATACATAAGAAAGCCAACTAGACTGCTTTCTAGAAAGACACAGTGGGGGATTACAGTGGACAGTGGTTCTTGGCAAAAGCACCAGCATATTGCTACCTTTACAGGATGCATAAATGAGTACAACTTATTCTGGAACACAAAAGCAAGTGAATGGCTAGAATATTATGTGGGAGAGATGGGTAATGTAAGTTGGAACAAGAAAGTCAGGCATGGTGGCAAGAAATATACCATCCTAAGGAGATTAGATTTTATCTTAAAGTCAGTGATATCCTTTGGAGTTTTTAAAGTAAGGATGACATAATCAGAAATGGACTACTATAAAACTATCCTGATTGCATTGTGACAACTAATGAAGATAGCGAAGATTGGATGCCAGGAAACCATTTACGAAGCCACTAGAGTAAACAGGAAAATGGCAAGGACAGTATAGAGAAGTAAATTCAATAGCAATTAAATGGGTAAAATGAGATGTCAACATAAGTCATGTAAACCTCAGTAGTACTTGGATACCAATTAAACCTCAACGCCCACTTTATGGATGAGGCTTAGCAAGGCTAAATAACAAGTTGAAGATCAAACAACAATAAACCAGCAGAGATATAAATCTATGATGTTTGACTCCAAGAACCATTTTATTCTCATTAAATGAAACCTGATTTCTCCCTCAATGGAATTAATTTAATGTTTTAAATTCTAGGAATTGAAAGTGAGTGAAATTGTCTTTGTGACACAAAATTCCTCAGAAACAGACAGACTAATAGAGACTTCATACTACCACACTCTTCCTTTTACAGTAATTCAAGCAATACACCCTGGTATAGTTCTTTTATAATCTAATGAGCTGCACAGTCAAGAAAAGACATTCATCTATTTAGTTTAAAATTTTCCTACCCCTGATTTCATCCCAGTATCTAAGAAATTCCTTTCTATGCTTGTGGCGAGCCACTTTCAAATACTTATCTATAACCTGTAATGTCATTTCCTCCGAGTTGTCACTTAGCCAAGCTAGACATATTTAGCTCCTTTAATCTTTTTTCCTAACTCATTTTTTCAATTCCCCTAACCATTCTTGTTGCTTCTGTCTGGACTGCCTCCAATTTGTCTACATCATGAAAGAGCCTATGCAAGCAAACGATACAGCGCTCTTATTAATATTTTCACTTATACATCATGTATTTTCACCATTTTCAAGTCTCTTTATTACTTGAGAATTTTTGCATAAAAATAATATCATATCTTTTGAGAAGACAGTCTACTTCAACTATTCATTTCTCTAAGGAAGTTCACACACCACTCACATTTTATATCCCAAGGCATAATGCTATAGAAGAAAGAATGGTAAGCATGATTAATATACTGCTAGGCAGTAATGATCTGTTTCTTGAATTAGTTTGGTAGTAAGATTCCCTTTTGTGTTATTCTTTTAAAGTTGCTGAAGGATGTAGGAAGAATAAAAATAAAATTTATCTGCAAGATGTTTTTAAATGGAATGCATTTATGACATTCTTATAGGGCTTATTAGCAGCTCTTTAAAAATAATTGACTATCTAATTGGAGAGATAGATCATATTGGTAGAGAACACACACAGAGATAAATACTGCTTTTTATAACCCCCACTACCATAAATGCAGAGACACACATAGCAAAACTCACTCAACATTTTTAACTCTTAAGCTTTTTCCATTTATATATATTTTCCAAAATGGGACATCAAAAGTGTTCTTTATTTTTAACATTTATTTATTTTAAGAATATTGAAAATCTTCTTATATTTGCCAGTTAGTTACATTAATATTACTCCCCCTTCTTTAAACACAAGAATTTCCCATGGCACATATACATAGCAAACATGAATTTTTCTAGTACACTGGTTGAAACATGGATAACATGGATAAGAGTGCAATGGATTTAATTTTCTTTAATTTTAGGCATCTTATTTATGGCCCATTTATATCTGCTTGAAGTATCTCAACAGTAAGGGAGACTTAGAAGTGAACCAAGGAGGAGTTGCTATGGACTTGCAGCATGGATGGGTTCTCTAGAAGTTCTGATGCTGAACTGTAAGACCAACCACTGACAGGTTTGCAATGTGGATGAGGTCCGTAAAGTGTCTGCTGCAGTCTACCTGTCTGAAAACCATGAAGAAGCTCCAATATAAAGCATGCATCTAAGTTCATTATAACCAGTAAAGCATTTGTGGAGGTACTGAGCCATGGGTACTAGCAGAGCTTGTCTAAGTAAAACAGTGAGGCAAAAAAATGGCAGGCAATTCACCAAGAAGGCAATATTTGAATTGAATCTTGAAGGAGTATCACTCTTCTAAGGGTAGAGTAGGTAAAAGAACAAGCAAAATAATACGTCTAGCTAACATTTATGGATTATTTACTATGTACTGGGCTCAATTCTAAGCATTTGAAATATATACACTTATTTTCTTCTCAAAAACTCTGTGAAAATAGTAATATTATTATCTTTAAGGTATACATGAGCAACCATAGTCTTGTAGATATTATATGTATTCAGGTAGAAAGAACATATCTAAAATTACATCTAAAATTGTGATTATAATGGCGGTTGCATGTGAGAAGCATCAGTTGATAAAAAAAGTAAAGAAAAAGTGGGTGGGAACTTGTAGGACTTTTTGTGTATGAGTCTTCATGGAGGATGACATTAGGAGTAAAATTTACTTCACTGTGATTTGCTCTAAACAAGCAGCATTACTTGTTTAGGCAGCAAAATCAGCGAGAATATAATAACATTCAGGAAATTTGAACACACACAAAAAAAGAGTTTTCTCATGCTTGGGTGGTTGATGAAAGGGATAGGAATCAGGTTGATTTTCTTTAGTTTGATTTTGTTTTTAGAAAAGGAAAAAGTGCTGGATATATTTTATAGGCTGACAGGATGATATTAATGGTACCAGCAAAAAAAAATGAAGATATTAATTGACATCTAAGAGCTAGAGGAGAGAATGAAATGAAAGAATAATGAACACAGAATTTCAAACAAAGGAATGAAGAGACCCCCTAAAGTGAGAACTGAAAGGGTAAACATAGACTTTGAATAAATTCATGATTGATGGATGTTCTCCTGTGAAAGAAATTAACATTTTGCATCCAGTTGTACAACAGTAGAAAGGGGGACACAAAAGGCTCCTAAAACCAGACTAAAGGCAACATTGCAGTGGGACAAGAGACAGAAACCATTTGAAATGATCTAGAATGGAGACAATAGAGGAAGAAAGGAATCGAGGGTGGTGATGACAGGCAGTTTGTAGACTCATGGAAAAGTTACTGAAGCAGGAAAGTATCCAAATTTGAGTTTAAGAATCAAAAGCTATGATCAAAAAGTGAGATACCAAGCTTTCAGGTTTCAGAGAGTTCATAGAGTTTAGGCCAAGTAACTATGTTGCATTGAGTGTGTCAGGTCGCTTTCCTAGTTTAAGACACTGACATCTTTCACTCAAACTGAAGCAACAGTTATGGAACAGGTCTCTTACACTCCTTTCTCAACCTGACAACAACAGTAATCTTTTAATAATCAAAGTATCAATCATAGTCTAACACTGTAGTACTTGCTACATTCTAGTAGTTTCCATTTCACTTTAATTCAATCCAAATTGCTTTTCTTAGCCTAACAGATTCCATCTGATCCATTTCCTATTCGCTTCTCAGACCTTACCACATGGAAGACCTCCTCTTTCTGTGACCACATTCACCTCCTTTCAAACACTGGAACACATTCCAACCTAAAGGCCTTTCTTTATATTAATCTTCCTCTCAATTCTAAACATTCTTCACCCAAACTTTACAGATCTGATGTCTTCTTATTCAGATCTCATTTTAAATTACTCCTTCATAGAGATAGTGTCCCTCAAATAGTTTTCTACTGTAATGGTTTGCAGCTAGAGATTCCTCCAAAGCCTCATGTGGTTTTTTGGAGGTGGCCGTATCTAG
>RJWT010010893.1:0-23759 GCA_004365215.1 Cuniculus paca | reverse complement strand
CAGCGTATGTCTTCCCTGCAAAAGGGGAGAAAAAAGGACAAACCAGCATGTGCTGAACATGTACCCGACACTGCATTAAGTGCTTCTCACATCTTACCTCTCTCAGTGGTGTTCAGAGCAGTGACTTTAGCCCTATTTCATAGACAGGCTCAGAGAAGCCAAGTGCTAAGGACTTTGGATCAACAGACAGATTAAAAAGAAGGAGAAGGAGAAGAAAAAAGTTTCATCCTCCTACTGTCAAAAGAGACAAGAGTTAGGAAAATATCTGCCTGTCTTCTGCTTCTAGTTTAGCTTTTTCCCACTTGGAACTGTTCATAGGCACGAATGTAGTCACTTCCTTACATATTTGGTAGTTGCTACTGAGAATGACAGATCAAGTCTGTGCCTTTGCATACGGTTCATGTTTTCTGTTTTCCTGAAGAGGTGCAAAGTGATAGATGGGAGGAGATCAAGCCACGGGGTGAGGGGGTTCTGTGTGTTTGAGGGAATCCCAATAGTCTTAGTCACTTTCTCATTGCTGGGACATAATACCTGACACCCACAGCTTAAAGGAAGAGTGGTTTGTTTTGGCACGCTTATAGTTCCAGTCCATAATCTGTGGACTATAAGGAAGGACAGCATGAAGGAAAAGTTGCTCACATCATAGCAGCCAGGAAGCAGAGTCAAGGGAAGAGCATGGAAGGGAGATGCACACTTCCTGCTCCCGCCTGTAGTGACCAATTATCTCTGACCAGACCATGCCTTCCAACAGCAAGCCAGCTCTAGTGCCTCGGTAATCCAATCGCTTACCAAACACATGAGACTTTGGGGGGGGGGGACAAACTTATGCATGCATGTACGCACGCATGTGTGCATATATGTATGTCTGTATTTGAGACAGGGTCTCACTGTGTAGTTCATGCTTACCTTGATCTCACTATGTAGTCCAGAGTGGCCTGGAACTCACAGCGAGCCTCTTGTCTCAGCTTCCTGAGTTCTGAGATTACTGGTGTGTGCCACCATGTCTTGCTCTGGGGGCCATTTTAGATACCAACTCTCCTTGAAGGTCTGAGATAATCCAAGATGGATTTCTTAACAGAGATATAGCTTGAGAAATCCTGACAAAAGGGGAGGTGGGGTTGTCCCCGGAGGGAAGGTATTCCAATTGTACAGAACCAATGAGTGATTACCTGACGTCTAGACTGTTAGAAAGTAGGACTTGGGCAAAACAGAGAAATAAAGCAAGGCCTGCAGTTTATTGTTCTTACCCAGCCCCAGAGTGTACGGCCAACAACACTAGTGCCATCAGATGCTCCCCATACAAAACTTTAGGGAAGTTTCTGTTTATGAAGTTTTGGAATTGCTGCAAATAGGATCTCCCTCTTTTTCTAGTAAAATTGACTAAGTCTAGGAGCTCTGCAGTGAGGAAATCTTTTGACTTGGTTGAACCCAGTCTTTCCAGAATTACTTGGCCAACAGCACCTTGGTCTCTGGTAATTCCTATTCACGCCCCATGGAAAGCAGCTGTCTCTGAGCACAGGTGAGGACTTGGAGGGAAGTGGGTCTAAGAGATGGTTTTCACCCTGGGGTCCCTAGGGAGGTGGGTGCTCAGTAGAATGGAGAACAGAACAAAAGGAAAAACCACAGAGAGGTCTGCTGTCTGAGAAACCCCCCAGGAACAGTGAAAAGAGCAGCTGGCCACGGGATGTGGTGGAGGTCCTCAAGCTATTACTCAAACCACTTCAAAAAGGCTTGTCATTTACACTCAGCAGAGGGCTGTCTTCCAGCTCCTCCTCCAGGAGAATATTTGCCCCCATGTTCTTCCCCCAGAAGCGTTCTATATGCCAGAGAATTGGGAGGCACACTCAGTCCATTCCTTTAGACACCTGGAAACTGCCCCCTTTCTTCTTCTGAGAGGACAACTAACTGGGAACTGCTGGGAGGTTCCAATCTGCCAGGACCATGCCTCAGGGACCTAGTTTCCTCACTGGTAAATGTTTGGTTAGACTGGTGATCTCTAAAGCTTTTTCTGACTCTTTGTCAGTTCTAAAATGCTATGGGCATTTATATACCAGGATTCTAATTTCCTGGATGTTTATTAACTACCTGTGACATTTGAATAAGTAATGCTGCCTGTCTTTGTTCTGTAAATCACTTACACACAGGGTGACTTTGAGCCCTAAATGAGACAATGCAGAGATCATCCAAGGAGATTGAGAAGCCGTTATCAAAGTAGAAGACGGTGTTTTCCATTTCTGTCATGGCACCCGTGGGTGATGGAGACTGGTAGGACTGGATGCTCAATTCCTTTGCTCCTCTGTTTTTCTTGATACTCTAATGTTTGTCTCTAGTGAGCTGGTGGTTTTTCTGCCTCTTTGCTCACTGGTCACTTGTCCACCTTTGTTGGGGTGCTGGTCTTCCACATTCTCCTAGGTGGCCAGGAGTTGAGCAAATGTTGAAGATTAGCAGACTTAAAATGATTTCAAATTTATCTTAATTTGGCAGTGGTTGGACTGCAGTATACAACTGGGCTGTTTATGGAAAGGGCCTCTTGCCAATAGTATTCAAGTATGTGAGTCACAGATGAAACTTTCTTATCTGAGAACAAACTGTTTTAAAGTACCCTTAAGGAACATCAGTTATATCCAACAGGATGGTTATAATGTAAGCAGAGGGCAACCTCACTTCAGTTGGTTGATGTACAAACACTTAATGTCTCTAAAGGAAGACCTGTCATTTGACACTTGAGTCTTGCTAGGATGCTCCAGTGTGGAATAGGAACCAATGCCTTAGTTTGCAACAGTACCTTTGAGGCTGGAGCAACACTGAGTTTTGAGAATTGCACAGCCAGATATTAGAAATGGCCTCATCAATGTCTCACGACACAGGCTTTTCCTGTAGATGAAAGCCAAAAATTGATTAATTTAAGGCTCTGGGGCACAGAGGGCGTTACTTATTAATTTAAGCGAATCAGTTGTATAGGAGAAGGATAAACGAGGAAGCATTTACATTTTGATTATGCATCAACTCTATAGAATGTCTGCCCCAATTGCTTTTCTACAAGAACCTTGCCTCTCTTCTCTGAGCATAATACTGCTATTCCTAAATAAAAACAAACTTCCCCTTCCTCCACCCAAACTTTTTCAAACATTTTTCTCATTTCAGACTGCTCTTTTCTGGTGAGAATAGGATGTTCTTTTGTTTCTATCAGATAATCTGGCTCTGACCTTTTTGAGTGTACAGCTAGTTTGCTAAAAAAAATAACATGATGATAATGAAAATAAATAGTTAGAATTAACTGGGAACTTACCCTATGAGCTAAATGCTTTATTTACATTATCTAATTTCACTCTCTTAACAACTGGAATATTTACTGTTATCATCATCTTCATCATCCTCCTCCTCTTTGTCCTCATTGTCCTTGTCCTCGTTGTTGTGGTTCCTTTTAAAATAAATGCAGAGTCCTAGGCTTAGTCTGATGAAGAAACTTTCTGAAGCTGCAGTCTGTCTCCAAGTCAGTTTCTTTCTGCAAGAAGATATCTTGAAAAATTCCCCAGGGGAATTTGAAAAGCAACCTCTCAGCTGGGTGTGGTGGGGCATATCTGCAATCCCAGCACTCAGGAGGCTGAGGCAGGAGGATTGCTGTGAGTTTGAGGACAGCCTGCAGTACAAGATGAGACCCTGTCTCAAAAAAAACCAAACAAGCAGGCGTGAGCCACCAAGCCCGGCAAGATTTTCATTTTATAAATATAAAATTCCCTTCACACTGGGGAGTAACTGCATATAAGTAGTGTCAGGAAAAAATTCAGTTGACAGAGATGCTAACCTTCAGAATGATGTCACATTTTGACCAAGCCTATGTATGCAGTGTGAGAAGTATTCAGTGTACATAGGTATTGTCAAACAAGTGAAAGTAATCACTATGAAGAGAAATTGTACATTTGTAAGGAACTATTTTGAAAGTACTTTGAGAATTACTTATGGAGACAAGAGCTGATAAAAAAATATAAATTTGCTGTCAGTATATGTTCGTAGATTTTACAGAAATCACACTCAAAGATGGAGATACCTTGAAATGTATTCATTTTGCATTTCAATAAATCACATTGTTTTAAGAAAAAAAAAAAAAAAAAAAAACAAGCAACCAACCAACCCAAAATGAAAACAGAAAGTCTAACCCCTCTATTTAGAAGCATGGGCTGAGTCCCTGAAGGCCCTTCAGGAATGGGGTTTTTCCTGGTCACTTCTGCACTCTGAGATTTGCTGGGGTCTCTGTGACTTTATTTGCTCCCACTGCCCCCTCCCCTGCAGCACATCTGGTGCAGGTGTGCTGCTGTTGTGGATCCTAAGCCTCAGCAATGACAGCAGTTCCTCATTTGGCTTCAGTTTCACCAAATTTGGGAAGAGCTCCCAGCCTGAAGACTTTGTAATCCGGGTCTGTTCCTAGGAGGGTAGATGGGGAAGTTGCTGAGGGCCCTGGGGAGAAAGGAGCTGTGTTTAGGGGCCCGTGGGCCTGCCTGGGGGCTGGGAGGCAGTGCTCCTGTGCCTGCAGGGACACAATGGGCCCATTCAGGGAGAAAGTGGCCCCTGGGACCCACTGATCCCAGAGGTCAGATTGTATCCCCAAAACAAAACTCTGGGCTCCGCCTTTTCCTGATGAATTTAGTTCTTTCCCCAGTAACCTTAGCTGGGACTCTGCGCATGCCCCATTGGAGGAGGCTTTCACATCAGCCAGTTCTCTGTAGCCTGCCTGGCCACAGGGCTAGGCATCATCCATGCAGTGCTGGGCAGAGGCACAGCCATGGGTGCTGACTCAGGGCACCGCCCTTCTGCAGAAAAAGGCCCACCTTGACCAAGGAAGCCAAGGAGCCTGGGAGCGAGTCTGCACGGCTGCCTAGACCCAGGGCTGAGTCCTCAGAGGTGATTATTGGTCAGTGAGGAGAAAGCAGCCAGCCAGGTCCCATTTAAATGCTGTCTCTGGCTGAGACTTGTCTAGGGGAATCTGAAGGGGTCAGTTCAATGTGTCCAGTGGTGTTTCCCACCCATGTCTTCAGAGATTTCTAGAAGAGCCCTGACCTATGAGGAGCCACATGGTCAGGTGTTTCGGACACAGCCAAGAGCAGACATCAGTCTCGCCACAGCCACTCACTCTATCTGGCCTTCACCACCTGTGACACACTGAACTGCCTCACTAGATCCTCCAGGCTGGACATTGTTACTAAACACCACAATTTCCCTCAAGACAGGTTGTTTACCATAAACCTACCCTCAGTTTGGTGTATGGAGGGCAATCAAAGAACTCTTACAGTAACGTGCCAGGCTCCTAACTGCCTGCACCAAGATTAAACCCTGGTCTGTCTGGATTTCTTTCCAGTTCACAATTAGACCTCCTTATAAAGTAGCACAACCTGACCTGAGTTATTGATGTCGGTGAGTGACCATGGCTGTAGGGTATCACCTGTTGCCAGGGAGTATCAGCTATGACCATGAGATAAAGTGGGAGTAGAACATGGTTCTGGGGGAAAAGCATTGAGTACAAACTCCTTGCAGAAATTGTAGGGGTGAGGGGCTCATTTTGACAGCAGTTATCTTATGAGTAGGAAGAAGGGGCCCTCCATCTTGTCTTCCCCTGATTTCTGTGGATAGGATTGTGGCAAAACCATTTGTCTTGGGAGCAAGTTATGGTGTTTGGTACCTAAGCAAGAGCAGAAGGCTTTCTGCAGATTTTCTACCTTAGTGGTAACTTCTGGGTCTCACCCAGCCTGATAGATTGCTCTTTTCAGGCTGTCTCCTTCTATACCTCCCTACTCAATTCGTATGCAATTACTGTCTAATATCAATTTCAATACATTCTTGGTCCCAAGAGGTGTGCTTTTTTTCACACTTTAATATCTTTGCAATTGGCACACATCTTGTCATTGAGATCTACGTTTAATGTGATGCAGCTGTGTAAATTGATGTTGCATTTTTAGAATTGATGGAGACCAAGAATTGAGGAAATATGAGAATTCGTGCCTATATGCAACCCATCAATCACCTACAATAAAATGTCAGGTGTTAATGCTTTATGCTGGGAATGTAGAAATAGCTATTATGTGGTCCTTGAGGTCTAAAGCAGGGAGAGAGACCAGCCAAACCATAGCTAGAGCTCACTGTGCTAGGGGTTCTGAATTTGGGAAAGGATCAGAGGAAGGAGGAGGTTAGGCTGAGACAGAGGAGAAGGTGGATGATAAAGGAGGATGGGATGTGGGGGATTAGGAGAGTGTTGGGATCAGGCTAGAGAATGGCGTCTCAGACAAATGGAATAGCAGCTGGAGCAAATAAAGATTCAAAGTCTGGAGAAACTAGGGTGTATTTGGGAGCATCAAAGAGTTCATCGTGGCCATAGTGGGGGGCTTGCATAGAGCCGTGGGTGTAAAATGACACTGCAGCAAATAGGGGGTGAATCTTGACCTTGAGTGCCATGCAAATTAGTTTAATTTCTATCTAAAGTCCAAAGGTGAATCATTGAAAGGTTTTAAAACAAAAGGACCTGCCTTACTGTGTGTTTAGGGAAACCACAGAGCAAACAATGGGAAGAGGACAGTGGGGTCGGGTGGGAGGAGGTGGGCAAAGTGACAGCTATTGAAAGAGAAAAGAAGAGTCACCCTGAAGGGAGGACACAAAACTTGTTTTCACTGACTGTTCTCAGGCCAGTGGACCTGATTCCAGAGACTTGAAGAAGATCACCCACTGGTATAGCTGGGCCTTGTGAAATAGAGCCTGCGGGCTCAAGGGCCTTTGATCTTGCCTTAACCTCATGGTGGGTGCTCTTGTTTCAGGAGAGCCATGTGGTCAGTAGACAGGCTGATCCACGAATGAATGCCTGGAGAAGCTTGAACAAGAAAACCTTACTGCTTACCCCTACTAGTTAAAGAAGTGTCATATCAACCCACAGTGGTGACATTCCAAGTTGCATGTGCCAAATTAGTTCACTGTTCAGAATCTTTTACAATTGGATGGAGGTCCCAGTACTGGGAGACCCAAACACAAGAAAACCACAGTGGGTGTATCTCATCATGATATCAGATATTAAAGTTTTTGGAGTCAAAGAAAGCAGATAAGTTGTAGTTGTGCGTGTGGGTCATGCAGCAAATGTTAATGCTGTTGGCTGACCTGTCAACCTGTGAGTCACTCTGGAGCAAGAGATGGGAGTGATGCTTGAAAAGGTGTAAGACACAACTCTTGATATCATGACTCAAGACTTATGGTTCTCTTCCTTTCTCTCACTTCTCTGAACAGGTGCAGTGCCATACCTACACAGGGTACTGCTGGTGTGTCACCCCAGATGGGAAGCCTATCAGTGGTTCTTCTGTGCAGAACAAAACTCCTGTATGTTCAGGTACTGTAGGGAGGGGCGGGAAGCACGAAAGGGGTTGGAGAGAGACCCCTTGGTTGGTCTCCTGCATCTCGTGGGGGAACCTTTGAAAGGTTGGTGGTGGCTATGAGGTCTTTCCCTGCTCAATAGTCAGCTTGGTGAGGAGGGTCAGTATATACCTATATGTATATGTTTATCATTTTGAGTTTAGGCTTCTGGTTCACTGCTCTCTTCCTAAGCGTTGACTGAAACCCCTAGAGCTGGGATGGCATTTACATTTGTAGCTTGTATGCTGATGGATTGCTGTTGAAGTGTGATTGGAATGGACTCTGAGACTGCATGGAAGTTCCACATCAAAGGCCCCACAGCGATCAAGTAATGATGGCCGTCCATCATATGTGCTGGAGAGGACAGTGGTGGCCTCTACCGTAGATCTACTTCCCTTGAAAAATATAAAGTAGAATAATGGAACATTTTCCTATCGGTGGCCCTTAAATCTGGCTGATCCTCAGAAGTACCTGGGAAATTAAAAAGAACCCGGATGTCAAGGCTTCTTCTTATACATTCTGATTCAGTAGGTTTGGAGTGAGACTTGCAGACCTTATTTTTATAAAGCTTCCCCTGTGGTTCTGAAACTACTGCTTGATGGTGATTTGTTGGGTTAGTCCATAGCAAAAATTAAGTCATTACCAACTTTATAAGCATAGAGGAGTTCTGTTGTTAGATCAGTTTCATGGAGTTGTGGATTATGGATTTATATAAGCTCCATGCTGTCTATTTTCATTCATTGATAAGGAATTCATGAGTCACTCTTAAATTCACCATGTAGTTCAGCCCTCGTTCAAAAAAAGCCTGTCTTACCCATCAGCTGCTTTGTGTGCCCTCTGTATATAGATGGTTTTATTATTTTTAATTTTATGTGCAAAAAAGTATAAAAATGATGTGAAACCCTATGGGAAATTCCAAAGAGTAGCAATCTTACTATCTTAATTTCTTTCTTTCTCTCTCTTCTTTCTGTCTGTCTGTCTTTCCTTCTTTCTCTCTCTCTTTCTTTCTTTTCAAAATTTATACACTTTTCTAGTAACCTGTCTATATAAAGGGAAAAGTAAGTGGGAAGGGCACTAAGAATGTGTGTTAGGAAACCAGAATTTGCTTACTAGAAGAGAAGTTTACTTTATTTGTGGTTTATATGGAAACTGGAAACCTTAATCGAGATTAAAGTGGGGAGGGGCAGGAATTAGCCTTCTTTACAAATGACCTGGAAAGGTTCATTTAAAGCAAACAAAGACACCTTGCAGGGCAATATAACAGAATTCTCACAAAGTTAGTATTTAGAGAAGAGAATGATATAGATTAGAAAAACATAGATTCTTTCTTGCTTCTGCTGGTGGGACCTCCATGGATGCCTTTCCGTGATGAGTGGTTATGCCCTGCATGTGTAGAATTGAGCTTCATGGAAAAGACAAGTGCCATGGGGTTAGGCCTAGAGGATGGGTACATGTGGCATCCTAGTATATGCAGGGCAAATGTTTGGATAAACACACATGCTACCCCTCCTTGAAAAACAGGCTGTGTCTAGAAAATTGTTTCCATGCCTCAGACTATTTTGGCCCGTTCAGTACAATTGGGCCAACAATTTTCTACTTAATGCAGTTGGAAAATCACCGATTTCCTGCCCTAACCAGCAAGGGATGTCAATCATCTGTAAGAAGGGTCTCTTTTCAGTTGGCTCTACTGACTCGATATGGCTCAGACATGGAGTTGGTGAGAAGTGGGGGACATGGGTGTGGATTCAAGAGTCAGGTGTTGGAAAAGGGAGTTATACAGATGTGGAATTTCATAAAAACCTAGTCAAGACTAATGCCAGGGAACCTGGAAATCATAACTCAACTCAACAATGCTGGTTTATCAGCGACAGTGATTTTAAACAAACCCCACTATGTATGAATGCACTTTGTATATAATATCCCTAAATGTGATATCTATCTATCTATATATATAGATATATATACACATATATATATGGAGATATAGATATATATCTCCATATGTTCACGGTGTCACGCTTTGCCAATGCTGTGAAAGAAACCAAGCATGGTGCATCTGATTGGCTATGTTTTTGTTTCCCTTTTCACCTAAGGTTCGGTCACCGACAAACCCTCGAGCCAGGTTAACTCAGGAAAGAAAGGTGAGTGGAGTTTTATGCTTTATCTAAATGTTTGCATCTCAAGCCGGCCTGCCCTCCAAGGAGTTCTTAGACAAGATAGAAGGAGCCTGGGGTGAAAGCTGAAAGTGGCCTACAGAAAAGTCTGCTCCATTCTCATTCCCTGTTTCCTCCCAGAAGCACTAGAGGTAAGGCTCATGTGGCGGTGGCTATCAAGTGCCTGGAATTTTCAAGGGTAGTGAATAAGACAGGAGCACAGAGCTGACAGGGACCTGTATGTGAGCCCTGAGAATCTCGGCTTCCTAGGGAGTTCAGCGGATCAGCTACCAGTGAGGACAGCGTTTGGTCAAAGAGGGTGGGAAAACAGGGTGTCCACGTCCGTCCTTAGCTGTCTTGTTTATAAATCTATAAAACTATTTGGATATTTTTTTCGCCTACTGATTCACCTTAATCATGTGTTCCAGCACATCTAGACTTCTTCACTGAGGTTGGGCTGGCATCATGGATGTGTCACCTGTACAGTTGTTTGCTTGAAATTCTGAATAACTTTGTCTTGGATCTTGGAGAACAGTGACACAATGCACATAAGCAGAGAAGATATATGCCATACGAGTCTCAGTTGCTGACCCTTGTCACCACAGTCGCACATAGTAGTCATGATGCATGCTAAACTGTTTCTACAGCATACTTGAGGTTTTAATTTTTCTTTACCTGGTATAATACTAAATTGCAAGTTAAAAACCATCATGCCAAATTCAAAAGAGAGAGACTGTGGAAGAAAGGGTAATGGTTTATATTTTAGTGCTTTTAATGTTATTTTTCCTGCTTTTTGTACAGAGGGCCCTGCAGTTGCCTTTCACACTGGGCCCTATGAGTTAGATATCTGGTATTTGTCTGAGTGCTGTACAGTGGACCAGCCAGCCTGAGGCATAGCCTTGGGATATGCTGACCACAGTGCCCAGTGTCAAAGACAGTTTGAGGCCTAAAATTCATGGCTACTGATTTCCCACACAGCACACACAGGGAGCTGGTAGTGACCTAGAAAGCAAGAATCCATTTCATTGCCTGTGTGAGCACTGCAGAGCTCCTATAGAGCTAGATGTAAGGCTTCCCACTTGCATCTAGACCTTGGAGATGATGCTCATAAGCTTCCGCATAGAGAGCTGGGCCTGCTGAGACTCAGCAGAAGTTCACAGGCTTGTCCTATGCACGTAGTTACCGGGAGACCAAGGCCAGGCCCAGACCCCTGCCCCAGGGGCTTAAACTATGGGGATGGGAAGAAGATGCAAAACCACCTGCCCTGAAGGCAGGAGATAAAAATCCAGAGAACTCGCTGACCCAAGTGCAGGTGCTCCAAGAAGACGTGGAAGTGGCACCTGATTCTACCACCACCCACTGGGAACCATGGGCACCAGTGGGGCAGCTCCTTTTTCCCCGTGCAGGATTGTGGAAGTGGGTTAGAAGAAGGGTGCAAGTACCTTTCCAGGTCCTTCCCAGAGCAGGGGGAGATAGCCCTGTGTATTAGTGTTTCTTTCCAGGTGGAAAAGTAGGGAGAAGGGAGAAAAGCAGGTTTCAAGATCTGAAATTACCAGTGCAGCCAATGGCGTGTGTCTGCAGGGTTTGGAAATGGGAGAGAGCTTTAGTTTCGCTTGTTGCAACTGGAATCTTCAGGTTTATCGCCTTGTTGCTGAATACGAGATCCTAGTGGAAGAGGGAAAAATGGCAGTCGTGCAAAACCTACTGTTCAGATTTTCCCCACTGAAGGAACTGAGTGTGTAATGCTGAATGAAATATCTGGACCAGGCAAGGCCATCTGTGGGATCTGGGTTCTTAAACTGGACAGAGACGTATTCTCCGGGTCAATGTGGCTTTGCACCCTGTGGGTAACAGAGACAGATCATGGCCCTTCTGGGCAAGCCAGCTGAAGAGGGCAGGTGGGCTGGGGATGACATTTATGGTAAATGACAGTGAACAGTGCCTTTTGTCCCCTCTTAGTCTTAGGGTTTACTACAGAGGAGCCATCTCCTCCAGGGGTGATACAGGTAAGGGGGTAGAACCTCGAGCCCCCTCTCAGAGGTACCTGGTCCCAGCTATTTGCTTCCTGTTCTACATGGGTTCCTCCCTCCCAGATAGTTCCTGCAGAGGCTTCTTCTCTGGGGCAAAGTCAGGACAAGATTGTGTGTGTGTGTGTGTGTGTGTGTGTGTGTGTGTGTGTGTGTATGTGTGTATACATGCTCTAGGTCTACTCTCCCCTGGGGACCTGAATTCTGCCCTGTGGTCTCTCTTTCCCTCTCCTTGGAGGATCGAGTTAGGCACTGAATCATCATCTTCTTTTTGTGTGTCATGGGCAGGGCCTTGAAAAGCAGGTTCAGGCCACCTGTAGGAAGGGCCACCTGAAGTAACACCTGTCCAGGAAGCTGGAGTTTGAATGGGGACAGGGTGCGAGAGAGAGGGCATTCTTAATATCCTGTGTCGACCTGCCAAGGTTCCTCTTTCAGCTGCCACTTAAGAATGGAATGTGCTCTGCAGGGCAGCAGGTGGGAAGACACAAAGGCCCCTTGTCTGAGCTTGTGCCCACACGTGGCTGCCCCCTGAAGCATCTCCCTGGAGCTGGAGCTTATGGTCTCAGGCCCGCCACGAAGCCATGCGGGTCTGGGCCCTGTGCAGACTGAGGCCACAGCTGGAAAGGAGGCAAGGCTAGAGGTCTGCAGTGTGAGACAAGGGCCTGCAGGACCAGGAGGGGGACCCAGCTTTCTTTTTTCCTACCCTCCTGCCTCTTTGAATCTGCCCCACTGACTGGCCTAGAAGGGATCGGTTCTCTTTGCCTGCAAGGAATGAAAAGATGTATTGTGTGACAACAGAGAATCTGGTTGCCAGCCAGGAATTAGTCCTCTGAAGGATAGGAGGAGAAAGGCAGAGTGCAAGGAGCCGGGGGAGGAGGCCCAGAAAGATAGCGGGAGGAAGGCAGGCAGGAGGGGGAGGCTGGAGGAGCCGGGCGGTAGCAGGTCACAGCCGTTTGGCCAGGCCGGGAGGCCTGAGTCGCTGCAGTCTCTGGGTCCGCAGGTGTGGGGCCCGAGGGAAGGCGTGGGGAAAGAGGGGTGGGGGAGACTCTTATCTTCCCCGATGCACGTGCTGCGGCAGGGGAGGAGGGTCAGAACTTCAGACTGTTTACTTAATCCCTTGGAATGTCCTTTCCTCTCTCTGTTCTTTGGGCCCCTTGTGCTTAACGGACTCCTTTATGGGCACATGTGTGGTAATTAACACGTGCAGGGTAGGTCCAGGGCCATGTGTTTGAGTTTCAAATATCCATTGATCTGGGGCAATCCCATCGCCGGCCGCCCCCTCCCCATCTCCTCTGGTCCTCAGGGAGAGATCGGGAGGGGATGTGTGCTGGGGCAGTGCGCACATGCGCTCCTGTGTGTTTTATTGATGTGATGGAGAGATATCTGGAGACAGAAGGAGCCCAGACTGCCTGGTTAGCTCTGAAAAAAATGTCGCAGTAACAGTTGAAGGTTGCGGAAGGTGAGAGAGATTCATTTGGGGGTTTTCCTGAGGTAGTGTGCAGGAAAGTAGCTGGGAAGCAAACTGTTTTGAGAGGTTATCAGCTTCTCCTGGGTGGTTTTGCCTGGCTGTGCCACGACCTGGGGTTTTTCAGAGGTGCCTCTTTTGGGGGTCTTGATGCTAATGCTTGTAGGTGAACTCCAGGGGGTGGGCTTGGCCTTCCTCGTTTGTGAGGTGCCAGAGAGAAGCTCTCAGCCTCTGAAAGGTTACGCGTGAAGAGTGATAGATGGGAGAATATGGGGATGCGCTTGGAAGGCGATTGCTGGCAGTTCTCTGAGAGTCTCTTCCTTCCGAGCGCCCAGAATTACAGAGGCCCTCAGGCTGACGTTGTGATAAATGGCAAGTGAAAGTTTAGGGTCACCAGGAGTTTTCTGCAATTTGTTTATTTCCCTGTAAGAGAGAAAGATAAGAACATTAACAAACTCTGCTTACATTTTTCTGCCTGGGCTTCTCTGTTTATTAAGCCAGTTTTAGAGAAGGGCAGAATTTCCAAAATCCAACCCTCTTTTAATGTGTAGAGACAGAAAAAAAAAAAGCAAGCACTGGTTGCTTCGTAGTATGTGATCCAAGTAAGGAGTGAGTCACATTCATTTCCCTGAGGTCCCTGTCTGCATCTCTATTTTTAGAATCTCTCCCAGCATGGTCTACAGGTTGTGCCAACTTGGAGACCTTGTCCCCCAAGCAGTGGCTGATGTGGCCCTGAGGGGTGTGCTTCGGGCAGGGTCGCAGGGTCAGTAGATGGTAGGCATCCTAGATAAAAGAGGCTGTGGTCCTCCATCCTCACTCTTCTGGGGAGCTAGCACACCTAAAGGAGGTGTGCCACAGCGCTCTGAGCCTGGCTGACGTGTGCCCGGCCGGCTGTTGAAGGACATTCCACATGTGGAACGTCATCCTTGCTTACATGACTTTAACCTCTTCCCAGCTGTTTCTCTTTTTTCCCCCAGCACCCAGGGGCAGGATTAGGGAAGGCTGGCCCAGTACTGATGATCTACCAGCCTGGGCTGGATTTGACTGGAGATGGCGGCTGGTCCCCTCTGGTCCCACTGCTCTCCCTTGTGGAGAAGCGTTCACTTTGATGCATGCCTGCAGAAACAGCTGTGCCCAAGCAGCCCCAAACCCACAGAAGGCTGCTCCTTGACTCAGTGTGCCCATTGCTGCTACTTCCTGGTGCTCGGAGCCACGGTGATGAAGCCTGGCACATCTGTACACCAGCTTTGCAGAACTCACTCTAGAAGGGGTGCGAATGAGTGTGCTTGAGCTCTCAGGCACAAGCCATGAACACGCAATTTCTCCCTCCTTCCCACAGTTAACTGCTCCTCAGGCTTGGCTCCCTCCCCAGACCCCTGGCCTTCATCTGACCCCTTGTTCTAGGTCTTTGCAGGACAGTTTATGTGCGAAGGGTACCTAGACTAAGAGTTTAAATCCCTGCTCTGTCTCCACCTCTCAGAATTGGAGAGGAAATGGGATTTAGAAATCTGGAAGGGCCTTCTAGTCATAGATTTATTTGAGTCTGTGGTGGTATTTGTAATTATTTGTGTTGTATGCTTGGTTCTTTTATTCAGTAAATATTTATACAGAACTTACTAAGTGCTATGCTTATTATTGTCCCTGAGGATCCAGTGATGAGGAAACCTGATAAGAGCCCCAGCCTTGCTTCCTGGAGCTCACATCCAAATGGTTCTCAGCATCTGTTATGTTAGGTGGATGTGAAGCCTTCCAGGGGAGCAGTAGTTTTCTGGATCCTTGGAAGTTGTCACCTTTGCAGGTGCCTAGGAGAAGCATGCCCATCATCAAGTTCTTATGCACTCTGGTGGGTATCTTCTCAGAGCTTCTGAAGTCCAAATGAGAGGGCTCAGAGTTTGTTAGGCCAATGGGAGTGTGTCCGATTGCTCACTGTTCTTGCCCTAGTTTGGCTCCAGGTGGGGCACAGCAACTTAGACAAAGCCAGGGATGTGGACCTGTGGGTGCACAGGTCTTGGGGCCACTCTGACCTTTATTTCTAGGGCCATAGCCTGAGGGCCCTATGTAGCTCCTATGTGAAGGCTGAGGGACCTAGCTCCTGTTGCGTGGCTTCTGTGCCTGCAGAAAGAAAGATGTGAGAGTTGGTGTTGCTCATTTCTATGGAAAGGCAATGAAACTAGACTAGCTGAAACAATTTTTAAAAAGAAAAATAAAATGTAGTATTAGTGAGGAAACAGACGCGTAAGTCAATGAAGAACAGAGAACCTCAAAACAAACCCAGTGGACCTTTGACAAAGATGCAACAGCATTTCAGTGGAGGAAGGATGGGCCTTTCAACTAATGCTTCTGTAACAACTGGGCACCTGGAGGCCAAACCAATAAATAAACCCCCAGACCTTCACCCAAAACCTCATACATTATGCAAAAATTAAACTGCAAAGCTCTTACTTCTCTTTGGAGAAAATCTCATTGGCAAAAACCTGAGACTTTAAAACTTGGACTTTAAAAACTTGATCTACAAAAAATTCTATTAAGGAAATGAAAACTACAGACTGGAAGAAATATTTAAAAAAAACCATGTGTCTGACATAGGACTTCTATCTAGAATATATGATGAACTCTAAACCCTCAAAGATTGAAAAACTGTTGACCTAAAAAATGGACAAACTACATGAACACATGTTTCACAAAGGATATATACAGAGGGCAAAAAAGTACACAAAAAGTGATTCCACATCTTTAGCCACAGTAAGTACCAATAAGACACCACTAATAGAATAGCTAATGAAAAAATTATTTCAATGCCAAATGTTAGTGAGGCTGCATAGAAACTGGATCTCTTATACATCGCTGGTGGGAATATAACAGGGTACAGCCACGTGGAAAATACTTTAGGAAGTTTCTTTTAAAAACTAAACATACACTTAACCATAATCTAGCAGTTGTACTTCTTCTGAGCATTTATTTTAGAGAAAGACTTACCATCCACACAGAAAATCTGTACATGAATGAATAGCAGCTTTATGTATAATAGCCAAAATAGAAAACCCAAATGTCTTTTGGTGAATTAAACACACTGTAATATATCTATACCATGGAAAAATAGTCATAAAAAGGAACAAACTATTGATAGGTGCAACAGCAATTTGGAGGACTTCCAAGGGCATTATGCAGAGTGGGGAAGAAAAGCCAATTTCAAAAGGTCGTGTACTGTGTGATTCCATTCATTCAGCATTCTAGATGTAAGAGTCAAGAGCTGGAGAACGGATGAGTGGTTGCCAGGTGTGAGGGACAGAGTGAAAGAAGGAAAGTTTGGCTATAAAGAGGCAGCACATGGGAGATTTCTGTGGAAAAGGGATAGTTCTGTGTTGATTGTGGTGGTGACATGAATCTACATACAGATGGACGGGTACAGAGCTGCAGACGCAAATGAGTGCGTATAAAATTGGTAGGTTTCTGAATACGGCCATTGGAGTAGACCAATATCAATTTGTTGATTTTGATTTTATGCTATAACTATGTTATCTATATAATTACAGCTGTTCTTTGGTATCCATAGGCGATTGGTTGCAAAACGGCACCCCCCCCAAGTAAACACCACAATCCACGGTGTTCAAGTCCTTTACATACAATGACATGGTATTTATATACACTCATGTACGCTGTTCCATACACTTTAAATCATCTCTAGATTACTTGTATAAACCTAATATAATGTAAATGCTGTTAAGTAGTTGTTATACTGTTTCATTTTTTGCTTGTATTATTCTTATTGTTATATTGTATTTTTGTTGTAATTTTTTTCCCAAATGTTTTGATCCATGGTTGACTGAAACCTTATGTACAGAACCTTTGATGTGGAGGGCCAGCTGTGTAGGTTGCCTATATAATTATGTATAATTATATTAAATATTAAGCTGTTGCCATTGAGGAAACTGTGTGACAGGTACATGGAACCTCTGTGCTGCATCATCATCATCATCGTCATTGTCATCATCATTTTCATAGATACAGTATTTATTGGGAGTTTTTGTAAGTACAAGACACTATGATGAAAGCTGTATAAACACTGACTCATTTAGTCTTCACAATGGTCTTATCAAGTGGGTGTTGCTGTATATTTTTATCCTCCCTAACAGACGAACAATCCTAAACAATAAAGTAAGGTCACACAGCCTTTAAGAGCTGGATTAAAACCCAGATAACCCAACTCTGGGACCACTGTCTGTATTTTTGTAACTTCTCTTTGAATCTAATTATTTCCAAATAAAAAATTTAAAAAACTAGCACAGTCTTCTGAATGAACCTGACCTTCAGTGGATTCATCTACTTCTGGGCTCTTCCCTACCCCTGGTCTACCGCCTTTGCCAACCTCATGGTTTTATTCTTATTTGGGGAAATGCGGGGCTCGAGCATGCAGGTAACTGCTTGCAAAAGCCAGCTGTGAGCTTCTTTTCGCTTTTTTGAAGGGAGTGTGAATTTGGCTAAACAGTAAAATATGGACCTCTTGCTTTGGAAAGGACTTGAAATGCTCAGATAAATTCTGCTTTTGCAGGTCAATAGAGGGACAGCTCCTTTTTTTGAATCTTGTTGGTCAGGGGACATGCATCTCAGGAAATGTTGAGGTTGATAGCATTCCATTCTCCTGGTATGATTCTGGGACTTTTGCAGGTTCTAGGGACTTTGGCAGACAGGTACAGTTGTGTGCCTGGGTGCCCACAGTAAGTCATCTTGACCTCTACACTGGGCCAAATTCAGATGCTGAAGGGGATGGTGGTTTTGGCATAATTGTGATCCCTTCTAAAGCAAGAACCTTCTAGCCCTTCTGCCAGGCTTAAGTTTATGTCTTTTTAAGATGGATAGTGAAAGCTTACAAGGGTACGAAGGAGAGTCACCAATGATGGACATGGTTAGGGAGGGCCCAAGAATCAAAGGGGACTCGGGATTGTTGAGGAATCTCCAAATTGCAGGATGGGGGTGGTGGATTCTTTTTTCCTCATTCCCTCCACAGTCTCGAAGACCCCAAGAGATGCCATTAATACAGATTCCTGCTCTGGCCTCTTTGACACACTTGCTTTTGAAGGACCTGGAAGAGAAAGCTCTTTGTATGTGGTCAGAATAAACTCATTGTACACCCAAACAATTAACTCCTCAATGGACTTGCCAGCCCCTTGAAAGGGCCAGCCCTGCTTCCCTGGATCTCTTGGGCTCTATTCAGTCCCTTAAGCACACCAATGTTTTGGGGGTTTTGTTTTGTTTTGTTTGTTATTCTGAAAAGTCTTTCCTTGAGAATAGTCAGAGCGGATCAACATTGTCCTCAGCTGGGCATTTATCTCCCCTTGCCAGCGAATGTCAATCAGGAATCAAAAAGCCAAACAGAGGAGGCTTTGAATGGTGTCATCGGGGGTCGAAGTGACTTCCAGCTGTCTATGCGTGGGCCAGGCCTTCTTGCAGGGCAAGGAATTGTGCTGTCATACAAACCCATTCTCTATATAGGCTCCCAAAGCCCATGTGGGGGCTGAAACTGTGGGGCTGCACCTGCAAGGACAAGGCCTGCTTGGGGGCTGGGGAACCTTGGAAGGCTACATGCTATGGCTCTGGGGCTGGGAAGTTTCCAAAGCTGCTCACAGCCTCTGGGGCCTTGAGCAAAGCACTTACTTGCATTGAGACTCAATTCTGTCTTCATCTGGCTGGTACCTTTCTGCTCCCTGAATGGTGGTGGGAACAGATGAGGAAAGTGACCTACCGGAAGCTGAGCATTGCAAAATTTGGCAAAGCTGCTATTACTGTTGATCTTGGCATCATCCTTGAGAAATTCTCTCATGTTTGCCTTATTTGCATATGGTAATGTTTTCAAATATACCTCTTTCTCCCTCCCTGCAAGAAAAATTATTGGTCTTTGAATTAGCTTTTTTTTCTCCAGTGTTCTCTCTTCTTCCCCTAGTCTGGAGGAATATTATGGTATTAAAGAGAAAGTCTTACTATTTGAGGTCTAAAAAATGACCAAAATAAACACCAGGTATCAGATCACTGGAGGCGTATCTGTGAAGTGAGAGTCAGAGATGCATGTTAAAACATATGGAAGAGTCTCTCTCTGAATGAAGGATTGCTCATCTAATCCAGCAGCGCTGCCTGATAAGTTAGCTCAGGTACCTTTGACAAACCCTATTGTTTAAACAGCTTTACTGGAGTATGATTTACATACCAAAACTTCACCCACTGTATACGCAGTTTGATAAATTTATACAGTTGTACAAACAACAATAGAGAACGTTCCTATTACTTCAAAAAGAAACATCAAACCTATCTATAATTAAACCTCACTCCACCTCCTTCTTTAGGCAACCATAGATCTTTCTATCTCTGTGGATTTATCTTTATTAGACACGCCATCTGAATGGAATCTGACAATACGCGGTATTTACATCTTTTGCCTACATTTAGAATAGTGTTTTATGAGGTTCTTAATCTGTATCATCACATGTGTTAGTTATCCATTCTTTTTAATCACTGACTGGTATTCAGTTCATGGATATATTGTAATTTATCTGTTCACCAGTTGACACACATTTATATTACTTCAAATTTGAGACTATTATGAATAATATTGCTAGGAACATTTGTGTACATGTCTTTATGTGAACATATTTTTATTTATATTTGATAGAGTCCTAAAGGTGGAATTTTAGGGTTGAATGTAAGCTTATGTTTAGTTAAAAAAAAAAAAAACAAACCTGGGAAATTCTTTCCCAGAGTTACTACCCAAAATGTACATTCCCACTAGCAATGAACAAGGGTTCCAGTTTCTCCACACCCTTGTCCACACTTGATATTATCTTTTTTAAGATAATATCATGCTAGCGAGTGGTTGGCGGTATCTCCTGTGGTTTTAATTTGCACATTCCTGAACACTAATGATGTTGAACATCTTTTTATGTGTTTGTTAATCATCCCTATATCTTCTTTGATGACATGTATATTAAAATACTTATTTCAATTTTAAATAAGTTATCTTAGTGAATTATAGGGTTTTCTAATTTAAAAACTTTGATAGTACCTTAATTGTGTAAAACAAAATTTAAAAGTTGCATAAGATAAAATGGTCATGGAATTAGATACTCCTCTTAATAGATCTTTACACAGAAATTTTTACACATACATAGTTTTCTGAGACTTGGCAGGCAGGCTTTCTTCATTTTTAGAAGAGGATATTGCTACCCAGGGAAGTAAAGTAGGGGTTCAGGTTAATTGACTTATTGGATATAAAGCGAGGATCAGAATGTGATCTCACATGGGACTGAGAGGCCAAGGACATATTCAGAAAGCTTACTCTTTTCCCAGAGCCTCCTGTGGGGCCTGGTGCTGTTCCAGGGCTTGCCCGGAAGCAGCGCTGCTGTGGACCTTGGACCCAGGCCTTGGATTTATGTTTGGTAGGAGAAGTGTGCTTATTTGCTGGATCAGAAGCCAGGTGCCCAGGTGCCCGGAGATGATGGTGAGAAGGTCCTGTTGGCTTTGGCTTGACTTCCTGGCCTTCGGGCCTGCTGGATTTCACAGGTGGCTCCTGGCATCGGGGTGCCTTGTCTTTTCGCACTTTATAAAGATTTCCATCTAGGACCTCCCTTGTAGCTCAGCAGCTATATCTCTTCACCCTTGGTGACCCTACCCTGAAGGAAGATTCATTCGCTACAGGGGCTTTATACTCCATGGGCTCCTGGGCCTGCAGCTGGCAAAGTGGAAGTCGTCCACCTACAGAGGTGCAGGGTCTTCCCCAGGAAACGCTCCTTGCTTGGGGGGTTCAAACCTTTTTGCTAATGGCTAGACCAGAAGGGCAGTCCCAGATTTCCATCTGGATGACAGGCTAAAGAAACAATGTTTTCAGTTATCTTGCTCCAGAGAGAGTTAGTTACCCCTCTTGTAATATGGGAGGATTTTAATATCTGCATTGAATATTAAAATATCACATAAGCCATTTTCCACTCTGGTTCTTACTCTTGTCCCTCTTGAAATGTTTCATCTCTCACTTTTCCTTTGTTAGCTTGTAAGACTCCTGACATGAAGCTGCCCTGTGTGGAGGGCTGAGCATACTGTGCCGAGCTATTTACACTGTGAACTCCACATCCGGCAAAAGCAACCAAATGTGCATTACAGCTGCCAAAAGACTCCATTCAGTGGCTCATTGAATTCAATGGAAAGAGGTGTTAATAGAGTCAAGGGAAGTGATGCTATTTAAAAAAAAACGACATTGTGTGGCTCTGTTCTGTGTTTATTCTCCTTCAGTGCCTTCCAGCTCAAACTCACACAGCTTGGCATCAAAAGACGCCTGTTTGGGATCCAGTTGGAGGCAAGTGAGATATCCAGGATAGCTACCCCTCTCTTCCTGCTCCATCGTGTTTCTTAGGATGATTATTAGATGGTTCAGGATCACTTTGGCCCTTGTGACAGTTGGGTCTTGATGGCAGCACATGAGAACAGTAGCAGGGTCAGGTGTCATACGGCTGACAGGTTGCTGGTCTTACTATCCATCAAGTGTGTGTGTGTGTCTCCATCACTTTCAAATCTTAAGATTCCAAAGGGTAGGATGTTGACCAGAGAAAGAGATCAGAATTATACTCTCTCTACCTTCCCTGATAAGATGCAGAGGAGTCAGCCAAAGGTACCGGGAGCTCCAAATGGTGGAGGGTTTTTCTTACTGATGGTCTGACTGGCATCTCACAAACTGTCTGAGAACTCACATATTCCATAAACAGTTCATGCCCAGAGAATACACTATTCCATTTTAAAAGACCTCTGGCAGTTGGGAAGGGAGGGATGGTGTAATCATCAAACTACCTAGGACGATAGTGTTTAACCTTCCTCCTTCCGCGGAAGGAGAAAACAAAGAAAAATCTCTAAGCTATGTGTCCTCAAGATGGACAAAGATACTTGTTCTCAGAGAGAGTGCAATTGTTCTTGGGGGTGGACGTGCTCTTTTTACATACAAAGCACAAAGATATATATGTGGTACATGAACAGATACACAGTTTATATATGTTATTGAAATTTCATGAGGGAAGTGATTAGGGGAAAACAGTCTAAAAATGCTCCTTAGTTGGGCAATAATGGATAAAAGGCACAGAAACACTTCTCTACACTTAAGGTTTTGGGGCATTGATGTAAGTAACCGAGTTCTGGAAGGTAAATAAACAAAATCTGCTCTAGCTCCTGATCCACAGAGATTTTTGCTCTGTAGCCAGAGCTGCCAACACTACTGGAAATAAGAGCTTTGCTACTGGGAATGCCTTGCTCCCATCATCAGTGTTAGAAATTTCAAAGCAAGAGTAGGGTAACTTCTGTGATTCTGTTTACTCCACCTCCTACTGGGGATTGTGGTATGTGCCACTTTGCAGTTTAAGATGTTCTAAGGATACATGATTTTCTTTAATGTGCTGCACACGGAGAATGATCATCCTTCCTGGAAAGGAATGATGCCCAGGACTGTGTTTCTCTTAAGATTTTCAGTCAGGGCTTCTAGAAAATACTCTGAGCAGGTACCTTTCATAAGAGGACAGAAAACTGAACTGATGCTGACCTCATCCTAACATGCCTGTCCAGAGCTCAGGTGCTGAGGGGATGCCTCCTCTTAGCAGTTGTGTATAGAGGAGCAAGGCTGCAAAGGGCATGGGGGTGTTTGCAGATGGATGGGGAAGGGTCTTCCAAAGCTTGTGGCCTGCCTCCTTTGGTGCATCCGTTGGGATGGTGAGCACACCTTTGGATTTGTTTTTACTGTTGTGTCTTTCTCTGGTTCTCTTTTCCTTCTTTGGTCTTTTCTTCTTCTTTTCTTTTTCTTTGGTCTCTTTATTGGGACTTGGCCGGGCCATGTACAAACCCAAACCATTCAACAGTGCTGGAGGGTAGATAGTATTTACCTCAATAATGGTAGTCTCTTTTCGCTTCTTTTTAACCCTCAATTCAGATGACGGGTCGAAACCAACACCCACAATGGAGACCCAGCCAGTGTTCGACGGAGATGGTAAGCCCTTGCATTACTTACTTCCAACTCTCATTCTTTCATCAGATTTTAGGCTTGGGAAAAGTCTTAACTTTGGGTGTTTGTTTATGCTTCATTATGATTATTCTCTTTTCTAGTTTTTCCTAATGCAAGCTGGGTTGTCTTAATGTTTTACAAAATGAATCCAACTAAGGACCTGGTATGCTCTCTACTTCTGGAAAGGACTTCGGTTCTCCCTAGGCTTCCTATCTTGTGATGTCCAACAAAAAACACGGTCTGGACAGACTTTTTGAGCTGTCATGACTAGAGAGTCATGGCTAAGAAAGTCAGGCCGGTAGCGTCCTTTCCACACTTACAAATGCCTGCTCTGGAGAGGTAGTATATCAATGTCAGCCTTTGCTCTCAGGACAGCCACAACCACTAGAGAGCTTTCTGGGCTACAATCTGTGGTCTCAATTTTTACTGTAATAGACATTTGTCACAGAGAGGTGGTAGTAGTCTGGGAAAAACTTCTTTGAAGAGATGCAACTCAAGCTGGATCTTGTAAGCAAAAGGGAAGAATTGTGGTGTTCCAGACAGGGACAGTGGCATGTACAAGGAGGAATGTGGGCGAGATGCGACACAGTGAAGGAAGTAGCAGGAAAGAGATTGGTCAGTCAGGCTGGTTTGGCTAGGTTGTAGGGGCGTGGTGAGTGGACTCAAGATACTTGGGAGAAGAGGAATTCTAGCTAAGGGAAATAGAGTCTTAT
>RJWT010010892.1:0-23723 GCA_004365215.1 Cuniculus paca | reverse complement strand
AATATGGTGGGTTCTGATACAGCCCCTCAACTCCTATCCTCAAGTTTGGTGGTAATTTTTAGAATAACTGAAAATGAAGATGAAGAAAAAGGAGTTTAGAGAAGAGAATGTTAGAAAGTTTACTCATGTGTGCACGGTATTTCCAAAAAAGGTGACATGCGAGGGCACAGTAGGTGGTCATCAAAGGCTGGTTGGGCATGAAGCAAAAGGATTTCTCTGTGTCGAACAAAAATACAGAGAGAAGCAGCATTCTGCACACAGGAGTGCCTGGAGGGCTCTTGCTGTGAAAATCCCAAGTATGAGTGGAACTAGGCTGCATGGCCATCAACTTCGGGTGTGTGATAGGTCACACACCACTGAAAGAGCCCCAGAAACATTGCAAATCCCGTGTCTTTCCTGAACCGTGAGACCTCCCATCTAGGAGCGACTCTAATTCTCCTCCAAAGAGCAGACCGGGCCCCTAGGCAGGTGGGACATGGCAGCAGCAATGATTATGAGTTCCAGGCTGGACAACAGAAGATATACTGTTTCACTGCTACCAGATGGTGGTCCCGGGGGCTTCCTCCCAAGTCCTTGGTGTCCCCAACAAAGAATTTGACAAGACTCAGAAAAGACAGTGAAGGCACGCATTTACTGAAGGTGTAAAGAGGTTCGCAGTTTCTCCCTCCCGCCGAGCAGGCAGTGCTTGAGACTTCCTACTCATGCACCCCACCACCTGAGCACCCAGTAGCTACTGTTCTGACCTCCTCCACTACAGCGGCGCTGAATGTCAGCATCAGCAAGTCCATTTCACAGATGGGGAAACTGGTTTGACAACACCTAGCTGAGATCACAAGTCAAGCCTCTAGGGAAAGATAAGTTAAGAACCAGAGCTGCAAGGTGGTTAGTCAGGGATACCAAAGAGAAGACGAGAACTCCTCACGGTGGGGCACCCTTATAATTCCAGCACTCAGGGAAGCTGAGGCAGGAGGATCACAAGTTCAAACCCAACCTGGACAATTGAATGACTTAGCAAGACTCTGTCTTAAAATAGAAAATAAAATGGGCTGGGGATGTAGCTGATGTAGCTCAGTGTAAAGAGCTCTGGGTTCAATACCCAGTATGAAAGAAAGAAGGAAAGAAGGAGAAAGAAAGAAAGAGAGAAAGAAAGAAAGAAAGAAAGAAAGAAAGAAAGAAAGAAAGAAAGAAAGAAAGAAAGAAAGAAAGAAAGAAAAGGGGTAGGGCTGGAATTCACAGGGCACAGCAGGAAACTTCTGCTCAGGACAGGCCAGATGCTCCACATACATCAGCCTCTTTTTCAACTCCTCCGTGACACCAAACTCATTGCTCTGTTCTGGCGGAAGCAAACCAGCCCATGCAACAGTGGCCTAAAGAAAATTCACATCCTAATACTAGTAAGCAACTGCTCCAGGACCTCACCTAATTTCCCTGCCTGTTCTCGTTTTTGTTTCTTCCCAGATGTCCCCCGCACCCCTGCCCCCAACTCTGCTCTGCGCCTCTTTGCACACACACAGTATTTACTCGGCGATAAGATAGAGCGGGGTTGGCCTTCTACGAACACTGCACAGATATTATTTGCAAAGGCTAAAAAAAGCAGGTGTTCTCTAGCTTATCCGAATATTTTGAGTAAATCCCTGTTTTGAAATGTAAATGACTCTGCAGCCTGACCAGGGGGAGATAAAGCAGCGAACAATGAATTAATCCTTGTTTTGTGCGGCTCATTATGAGGGGTCTGCTGCAGGCCAGTGACCTCTCCCAGCAGAATGCGGGTCAAGCCCAGGTAGATAGCTCCCTGCCCCCATAAATCGCATTTATTGCATGGATTATGTTGGACATCAACAGACCAGGCTAGAAATGTTTTCAAGGTGCTTACATATGCATCACAGGAAGATGGTTGTTTTAAATATTTATTCCATAGTCAACACTTTGGCACTTTACAGAATTGTTTTGTTATCATTCATGCAAAAAAAAAAAAAAAAGCAGAATTTTGTCTTTTTCTTCCCAATGTGAAAGGGAATGTGTTCATTTCTGAAGAAGCATGATTTAATCTTTTCAAGTAGCTGCAGGAACGGATATGCAATCTTAAATTTCCTTTGTTACTTAACTAATTGCAAAGGAAAAAAAATTAAGATGCAATAATCTGCCCAGCTCTAAGAACTTAAGTCCTATTAACACGCCTCTTTCTTCTCTAATGTCATTCGAAAAACCAACAAACACGCAAACAATTGTACCTCCTCCGCCAAATACCAATATTGCCTCCAAAGGAGGCATAGTGTGGGGCTGTCCGGGAGTAACCTGCCATAGAGGCTTTCCTGTTGCACGGTTCAATGATGAAATCATTATAAGAAATTATCCAGTTCTTAACTCTTTTATTTTGACACTGGACCTTTTGGAAAACACATTTTTATGGTTGATTCTCCTGTTTAGTGTGTTTATGGCTTGGTTGGGCTTCTTCCCTTTAGAATCTGTTCTCCTTTGCTCTAGATTTTCTCCTACCGGTTTCCTGTTTCTGTCTTTATTTCCCCGTCAGACGATCACTTCCGCCCTGTCTGTTGTTCCTTGACTTCCTGTGTGGCTGCTTCACCTGGACGCAGAGATTTTCCTCTGCCAGCGCAAGGCTGTGCATCTCCCCTGCCTGTGCACTGTGTTTCTGGATTGACAGGCTCCTCCAGGAGCTGCCTGGGTCGCTGCCTTCCCTTACGGCTGCATCCTGACCTGCAGCTGGGGTCCTTGCTTTTTCTACTTATTCCTCTATGTGAATGCAAGAGTCAAGAGACAGCTTGTCTCGAAAGTGGGGATGTCGCTGCTCTGTGAGTTGGAGGTCAGCACAGAAGGGCATCTCTCTGGTAAAATCCAAACAATAGCATCTTTTCCTCCTAAACCCTTCCTGGATACCCCAGGCAGCAGCTCGGTGTCTTGTCTGCTGCAGGCAGAGGCCGGGCAGGAGGAGATAAGAGTGGATCCATGTCCCTAGAAAATTGACTACAGAGTACATATTTGCATAACTTATTACTGAGGAGCCTGTATGTCTCTCAGACAGACGTTGCTTAAGAGTATTTCAATTTGTTTTTTTTATTTAAATATTTGATTCTATTTTTAATCAGAAGTCATGCAAGAGGCACTGCACTTCAGTTTCTTTCAGTTGGCTGTGTGAAATAATTCGAGAAAATGTGCACATCTATTTTTTATTTATTACCACAGCAGTAACATTAAAATTAAAGAAGGCCCCAGGGCAATGGACATCAGATGTATTCCCATCACAAGTGGATACCCATGAGGATGCCGAGTCCTAGGCACCTTGTTACTCCCAGCTCTTAAAACAAATCCATCTGCACACATCTGATGGAAATCAGGGTCCCAGGCAGTGGAACAAAACAAAGAAATGCATTTTCCAAGAGGGATGGTGTCTGTATGCAAAACTGGCAAGGTTATCACAGTTTGATGGACTTCTTATCTGTGGGGAACACTGACAGACTTCGAGGTTGCATGGGCCATTTTGATCGATGAGGTCATTTCACTGTAGATAGTGATATCGTTTGCTCAGGAGGCCCTGAGAACTCCTGAGTATTCTGTGGAAACGTTTCCCAGTGGAAGAGGGCAGTAAGCCAGTTCTGACCCTCTGAATGTCACTGGTGCAAAGATGTTGCTTGGTTTCAAAATCAAGGTCAACTGAAGTTAATGTTTATTGAGCACCTGCTATGTGCTAGGCACGATGCCAGGTCCTTTCACAAAGATAGATTGATCACGATGTGATGAGAATTTAGGCTCCATGATCTTCACAGAAACCAACTTTCTCCAGGTTTTCGTACCAAACATGCTTTTTGTACCAAAGCCCCTTTTGCACTATTATTTTAAAAAAAAAAAAGCTTTTGATTAAATTTCCTAATTTGAGTTATATTGCTTTTCTTTCTTGTTTTTAACATGCAAAAGCCTTAGACTTAAAGATGCACTGTATGTATCAATTCTCTAAAATGAATGTGTTTATCACATATCACAAACATATACTAATAAATAAAATAATAAAAATAGTATTAATAATTTATGCTTCAAAGCTGAAAAATTAGAAAAAGAATTACCTTATAATTATGATTATAGATAAGAATTACAGGGTTCAGGGGCATAGAGATGTTCTTAGATTTAGTGCTAATTAAAATCATCATCATCAAGAAATCAAATAAAAATAAGTGCTGTCAAGGGTTCAGGGAAGAAAGAAACCCTTCTACATTGTTGGCAGGATCGAAGAGTGGTGCAACCTCTACGGAAATCAGTGTGAAGATTCCTCAAAAAGCTAAAATTAGCAATTCCAGCCTATTTAGCTAATCCCCTTCTGGGTATCTTCCTGAAAGAGTTAAAGACATCATATCACAGTGACCCATGCACACCCACATTTATAGTAGCACAACTTGTAATAGCTAAATCTTGGAAGGGGGCTGCATGTCCATCAACGAATGGATACAGAAAATGTAGTATTTACACAGCATGGAGTACTACTCTGCCATAAAGATAAACTGAGTCATTTGGAGTAAAACAATGCGCCTTGAGACCATGTTGTTAAGTGAAATAAATCAGACGCACAAGCGTAAATATCACATGGTTTTTCTTGTATGAGAAGTATAAATAAAGAGCAAAGCAGAAGACACACAATGGGCAGCAGGGAGATAGATCTTTCTCAGATGGGAAGGGGATCAAGAAATGGAGAGCGGGGCAGGCAGAGGAAGAGGATACAAGAGGCACGAAGATGTGTTCTGCACAGGCACCTGCTCCCTACTATGAGTGTGACCACTGTGTGCTGCAAGCACTGTCTTGTGAAAATAAGAATTTAAAAAGCTACATTATTTATGAGGACAGAAAGCTCATTAGCATTTCTCCCTCCAAGGAGAAATAGGTACAGGATTTGGGTTTGAAATATGCTACAACTCAGTGCCCAAGGACAGAAATCAAAACAGGGAGGCTGGGGTCAATTCAAGCCCCCACCTCAAGTCCAGCATAAGGAGCTCCCTGTTACAAGGTGACCGTGACCCACATTCCTACGCTGCCCCCTCTCTGACTTTTCCTTGTGGAGCTGGTTGCTGATGGGCTGGACTGGCCCCCAAAGTCTACTGGGGTGTGGTTGGAGCCACTGCCCACATCTGTCTAGGAGTGGATCCTTGATTGGGGCCAGGTCTGCAGGGCTATGGCTCATTTTGCCTTCAGGGTCTCCTGACAGCCTGGATCATCAAGTTCAGGTTTGCATTAAAAATTTCTTTATTAGTGCATGTTTGCAGTACATGATGACTATATTTACAGTGGGGAGTTGGTATAGGTACACATTGCATCTTGGTCCTTTTACTTACCCTTTTTCTACGTTTGCGCCCATCTCTCCCTATCCTCAGATCCCCTTCTCATCTCCATGTAGCCCTCCTCCCTGTTTCCTAGCTTTTCTTCTGCTCTTTAAGTTATTTGTACTCTGTGTGTCTCCCATGAGAGAAACCATGTGATATTCGACCTCCTGTGTTCAGATTTCTTGCATAGCACTCTGGGATTCCATCTTTGCTTTGCTTGCTTTTATCCCTCCTGGACCACCTCCGTCCACAGCAGGTCCTCTGCCCTCTCCTGGTATCGCCTTCATCGTTCTGCCAGGGTCCTTCCAGACCTCAGCCTCTAGCGCTCAGCTCCCAGGGTGCACCTGGTCAACTTCCTCTAGACCAGAACAACTTTCCTGTCCCTCTTGGTGCCCACTGGGTGACGTCAATCCCCTTCAGGGACAGAATTGATTCATGGATCCCACCCTACTGCACTAACTTGAATACACAGCTACGTTGCTAATCTGAGTATCAGCAGGCAGGCTAAGCAAGGCCTAGATCACTGGTAAACCAGCATCCCAGCCTGTACCTGGGCAGGTGTTTCTAGAAGGCATCAGCGTTCAGTTCTGTGAACAGAGAAATAAAGATCTTTTTCAGACCTCATGAGCCTCTAGAATCATATGAGCAATTCCTATGACAACCTCCCTCCATACAGCCATGAATCCTAATGCTTCTTTCTTTAAGAATCCTGACTGATAGAATGAGGACCTGTCTCCCTGATTAGATTAGCCCTTCCTAATGTGTGCTGATCAGCATTCACTAACCACTTTGGTTTCCTACACCATCTCAAGATTTCCTTGATTTGCCTATAAAAGTTAGAGTATAATTTTATATTCTGCACCTTTTGCTCACCAAGCTGAACAGGTACCTTTCTTTGACTTCTGACTTATTTTGAAACTTGGATCCATAAAGGGTGCAAAGTTCTCAGAGAAAGAGAAAGACCAGCCACATGCTAGAACTTTGAGGTGCTCACAGATCGAATGAGACTAATAGTTTCCTTGTATTTCTCTCTTCTAGGCTGCCATAGATACACAGGCATCAGCACAATATTAAAATAAAAAGATGCTGCCCTTATTTCTCGATTAATCTTATTTAAGACAGTTTTTTTTTTTCCGAGAAGCCAATGCAAATGAAAAACTGTATTTTTGCTCTCCCCAGGGAGGAATAGATTTCTAGAGCCTGATTTTAGTGGGAGTTCATTTTCAGTTTAAACCAAGAGTTTTCAAAAACTAAATTTTAGCCATTTTTTCTTCCTTTCCCTTTTCAAAGTTGAGTGACTGAGCTCTGGCTACAAAAAAAAAAAAAAGAACGTGACTCAGTCGGAATTTCACAAATGTTTCCAGATGGGATCCCCATGTTGATAAAATAAAGTGATCAATCTGTGGTGTTTTGTAACCAAAGTCAAGGATGAACACAAAGACAACTGCATCAGGGAGTTTTTAGGCAATTTAAGGATTATTAATTCATTATGCTCCTGGTACTCATTTTTGTTTAACCCTTACCAGGAGGAAATGAGAGTAGTGATTCCAAGCCAGAATACTTGGTACTAAATTTATCACTCCAGTCCTTATTGCTACTTGAAATTACTGTTCCTCACTTTTTTATCTGCTGAATTGGGATAAAAAATATTCTATTATGTGGGTTAAATACAAGAACACATAGCAGAAGTGCTCAGTAAATATTACCTCTGAATTAGACCAACTATCCCCACACAATAACACTTTCACCATTGACTACTCTAGTACAGGTAGAATGAATGTCACCTGGCAAACATATACCTCTACCAGGAGAGTCTCATCCTCCCAGAATCTGTCACAAGTACCCACAGTAATTCTGCAGGGCACATGCTTCACAGAACAAAAACAGTAAACCTAGAATTCATACAGGAGTACTCAAGGCCCAGAATAGCCAAAGCAATCCTAAGCAAAAAAAAGAAAAAGAAAAAGAAAAAGTAAACCTGGAGGCATCAATGCTTGATTTTCAAAGTATACTACAAAGCCATAGTAACAAAAATAGCATGGCACTGGTACAAAACAGACACATAGAAAAATGGAATAGAATAAAGGACACAGAAACAAATTTGCACAATTGTCACCTGATTCTGGATGAAGGAGCTAAAAATACACATTGAAGGAAAGACAGCCTCTTTAACAAATGGTGGTGGGAAAACTGGATACCCATTTGTGGGAGATTGAAACTGGATCCCTATCTTTCAACTTGTACACAAATCAATTCAAAATGAATTAAAGATCCACATGTAAGACTTCAAACTTTGCGACTGCAAGAAAAAATGTGAGAAAAACACTTGAAGCTCCAGACTCAAGCAAAGTCTTTCTGAATGAGTCTCCAATAGCACAGGAATTATTAGCAAGAACCAGCAAATGAGACTATATCAAGTTGAAAAGTTTCTGCATGCCAGGGGAGACAGCCAACAGAGTGAAGAAGAGAGAGCCTATAGAATGGGAGAAAGTCTTTGCCATCTACTCTTCCAACAGAGGATAAATATCTAGAATACATAAAGAACTCACAAAACTTCATACACACACACACACACAAAATGGTCCAATCAATAAAGGGACAAATAAATTGAACAAAACATTTTTCAAATGAAGAAGTACAAATAGCCAATAGTATAGGAGATCTGGTCTGTGCTCAACCTGGATCCACAGAATTACCTGTAAGGTCACTTTGAAAACTGAACACAGAAGATTTTGTGTCCACTCTGGGATTGTTTGCAAAGAAAATGCTATAACCAGGCCATAGAATTTCTGCTTTCCGGACCTTGGGGTGTGATGATGGGAAGCAGATATGCACAGGGCTTCTTATACTTCTCCACTGTTGCCAAGGTCATTCTGTGTCCTCAAGACCCAGTAGCCCAGGCACCCAGCTCCTACCTCAAGAGAGCGCTGCTCAAACCCATCATGTGTAATAGACAAGGTGGGCTTGGCTGCCCTCCCATAATTCCCTGTGTTTGCAGAAAGGGAGGATACAGGAAGAAGAAAGAGGAAGTCTCTGTTTGGCCTCCATCCCTCTGTAACACACAAGTAGTGGCTTGCATCTCAAAGATGTAATAGTGAAGTTTCAACGAGTTGCATGCAGCATGTAGTGGACCCTAAATGCCCTTTCTTTCCTTGGCTTGCTGAGCTCCTAATATGGCCCCGCTGTAACAGAGCACAGCTTGTTCTCTGCCACCCACCTAACACTCAGTGATAGATAGGGCCATTTACTACCATTTAATTGCACAAGCCACGGTTTTGTCTGTCCGCATGATGATAAGCATCCTGAGATCAAGGACTGTCCTGTCAGTCACTATTTATTCTCAGGCTTGCACCCAGCCCTATAACCCCTTCCTACAACTTCGTCCTCATCCCTGCTCATTCTCAGTTGTCCAGAGTGACCCAGAGGAAGCACGAAGCAAACTGCAGATTCCATTTCTAGTGCAAGACCCAGGATTACCTGGGAAGTCAGAGCCTGGTAATTCAGGCTCACTGAGAAACATCAGGCAAATACCAGAGGAGCCATGACCTGGAAAAGCAGACAGAACCATGCAGAAATGTCCGGGACTACCAGAGGTACACAACAGTGTGGCACCTTTGTTACTCGTGCAATGTGTTCATCGTCATCCCCAGACACAGCCCCATCCTTCCATTGCAGACTACATCCTCCAGTAAATCTGGGTGGGCTGCTGCCAGGGGAACGAGTCTGTGTGTCTGGACCCTGAAGGCATCTTAGAAGATTCCCTGGCTTGGAAGAGTAGGGTTGTGCTTCCCATTGTCAAATCCATTGAGAGTTCTCAAATTCTTGTTGAATGAAGAACATGTACCCAGTGACCTTACACAGATATCCGTGTGACACACACCCTAAAATGAACAAATGCCATGTATTAAGTATCAGCATATTTTCTTGAAATCATGCACAAGTGAAAGTCAGGTTTGCAAAACAGTCTTCTCTCATCTCAGAGTTTGCATTTAAAGGGAAGAGTTGTCAAGTCATATATGTTATGGTTTATGTCTAGACGTTCCCCTAAAGTCTTATATGCTCATAGGTGGGGCTTTTCAGAGGTGACTGGATCATGGAGGTGTGATATTTGTTGGCATATTTGTCCACTGATGAGTTTATAGCTAAATGTGATGTTGGAAGGTGAAGCTTGGTTGGAGGAGGTGGTCCCTGGGGATGTAGCCTGGAAGGGTCTATCTCCCTCCTCCTCCCTTGATCTCTCTCTGCTTCCTGTGCACCATGCTGTAAATCATTTCTCCTCTACCAGGTCTTTCTGCCTTGGACCTAGTAGACTATTGACTGAAACCTCTACAGACTGTGAGCCAAAGTAATCCTGTCTTCCTTTAAATTGTTGGTGTTAGATATTGTGTCTTGATGATAAGGAAAATAACTAACATAATAGGCTTGTCCAGGCTGACCCTGGACAAGCAACGAAGCTAATCTAAATATTCCAGGTTCTTTTGAAGCTTCAACCCAAGATAAGAAGGGTTGCCTTGGGTAGTACGTGTCTCTCTGTTTCCCCAGTGTGGTAATCACTTTCCTGTTTATGGGATGCAATACCTGAGACCCATGATTTAAAGGAAGAGAGGTTTATTTTAGGTTATGGTTTCAGTCCATGGTCAGGAATGTCATGGCAGAAGGGTACAGAGGAAGACAGCTGCTTACCCCACGGAATCTAGGAAGCAGAGAGAGAAGGGAGGAACTGAGGCTAAGAACACATCCTTTCAGGTCACACCCCAGTGACCTCCTCCTCCTACAGCACATTCATCCATGAAATCATCCAGGGTTGAATCCACTGATCAGTACAGGGCCCCGTGATTCAGCCACCTTCCTCACACATAAGGTTTTGGGAAAACATTTTAGATCTAAACCACAACACCAGAACTCCTCCTTCCTCATCCTCAACTCATAAATGTCAGAGTTGCTCCTTAATTGTTCAATTCCTCTTCCAGATTTTCCAACTCAATTCATAAATGAAAGAAATTGTACTTTTCTGTGATTCTAATGTCTTAGTTCAGACACTAAAGTTAGCATCTATCACTTGCAAGTTTTCCCTCTTTGGGAAAGGGTTATCTTCCTGTTCTGTTTTACTCTGACAACTGAAGTCGGCTCAGAGCTGTGTCCATTTGTGATGCTAGAGGCCACCTGAGCAGTGCCCTTTCTGGACCAACTTTTTCTAGACTGAGGAGCAAAGGGAAACTTACTCAGGGTGGGTTACACCGTAGTCCTCAGTGCCGGTGTCGTGGGAAGCCAGGCCTACAATCTTGCTGTCTGTATGGCAGGCAGATTGGAGGCAGACTCAATGGGAGGCAATCCCTAGGCATCAGGTAGCCCATTCCAAGTTAGGACAATGTTTTGTTTGTTTGTTTTGAGGTTCCGAGCTCAAATTTCCCATCCTTCTTCCTCAGCCTCCCAGAGTGGTTTGGGTCCACTTGATCTGTCCTTATTGCTATACCTAATCATGGTGATTGGTTATTATCCTGGCTAGTGTACATCTCAGTTGCTGCAGAAAAATTAAAAGAAATATTTCCCAGATTTCTCTTCAAATCTATGAATCTATAAAATTCCTGAAAAGGAACACAGTGAGGATTACCCAAAACATATTTTTATTGTTTTTGGCACAAAATATGTGACTTCCTCCTGTGTTTGAACCCAAGGCCTTGATGTTAAGCATCCATCTGACCCCCTCTCACCCAGACAAAAATGTGTTCAGGGCCCCTACAAATGACGCAGAGAACAAGAAGCCCACTGAAACAGGCATGCATTAGGTGCACTTCAGAAGCAATGATTTAAACTTAGAAAAGAAGATAAAGGCAAGCAGGGCATGGTGGTATACCTGTTATCTCTGCACGCTGTGAAGTTCAAGCCCAGCCTGAGCAATTTAGTGACTTAGCAAGACCCTGTTTCAAAAATAAAAAATAAAAGCCAGGCATGATGGCACACACCTGTGATATCAGCCTTCGGGAGGCTGCAGCAGGAGGATTGCAGCAAGTTCAAGGCCAGCCTGGGCTAGATAGTGAGTTCAAGGTCATCCTGAACTACATAGCAGAGCCTGTCTCCAGAAAAGAAAAGAAGAAGAGAAAAAAGAAAAGAAAAGAAAAGAAAAAAGAAAAGAAAAGAAAAGAAAAGAAAAGAAAAGAAAAGAAGAGAAAAGAAAAGGAAAAGTCAAGTCTGGGGATGTAGCTCAGTCAAAAGCCCTGAGTTTAATTCCCAGTGCTGCTAAAAAGGAAGGAAGAAGGGGAAGAAGGGAGGAGGGAAGGAAGGAAGGAAGGAAGGAAGGAAGGAAGGAAGGAAGGAAGAAAAAAAGGGAGGAAGAATTCATATTCTGGGACTAATTCTTCAAAGGTTTCAAAGGAAAATTAAATTGAAATGTCTTGGTCACTACACATGTATCAATATTACAATTGAGCCATTGTGCCCTATTTAGAATTGAATAATGACTTTAGTTTATGACCATAGCTCTCAGTATGTGAAAACACAGTTGTTAATGTCTTTAAGAATTCAGTCATGTTTTTACATGGAAAAGCATTTCTTTGGGGTATGGTTGAACTGTAAATAAAATCTCAGGCTAAAGATAAGTCCCGATGAAACATGACACAGCTTTTCTTAAAATAGGTATTAAATAATATACAACACATATTAAATAATACGCACTTGATATTATATGTGAACACTGTTCAAGATACTTACACTAATATTCATATTTAATATATATTAAATAATTATATATAGTCAATCAATTTCTGTCACTGGACTGAAGAAACACTTAAAATCTCCTACACTGATCTTAGGAATTTCTCAAATGAACTAACACATTGAATAGATACATCTTTTCACCAGACACGTATTTTTTAGCTTGTAGACTTTCACATATATTAAAATCGCACTTGTAAATCACTCCTCCACTTTGTTTATGGTTCTACTGAAGTTTTCCAGATGTGAGAAGGGAGAGAAAAAGGTATCAGTAGAGAGAGAAAAGATTTATCCATTCTATCGGAAACAGTTAACGCAGTTGAAGTGTTTAGAGTGTTTTGATGCCAACTGTAATGTTAATGTGTGTTCACTGCGATTCTGTCTCAAGGCTTCCTTCTATTAGCTTCTTAACTAAAGTGAGGAAGACAGAGTCCTTTGTTTCTTAGTATCCCAGGCTCAGCTTTCTGGAGGACTTTTTTGTAATTCTAGTGCCAAAATTTTACCTGGAACTTAAGTGAGGTCTCCCCACACTGTGTTCTGTGTTCCCAGCCTTAATTCTTCATACCAAATGAGATTTTAAGCACTAAATAAAATGTGGTAACAATTGGGGGCTAAAATCTCCACCTTTTCCTTCTAAGACTGTCAGAATGCAAAGCCCACGTTTATAAATTTTAGCATGCATTTCCATTGTAAAGATAATATCGATGCATACTGAAAAAAGTGTGCATACAGAGAACGCCAGTTGGCATTATGTTATACATCTTTGGTGCTTCTTATGTCTCACGTCTTTCTAGAAATACAGTTTTATGTCCAGCTCATTGAAGAAACCACAGAAGGAAAAGTTACTCTGAGTACTGTTTGACGAAGGACAAAGGTGACAATCACATCTTCCTGTGTCCCTCTCTCCCTCAGCCTGCTGCCGCCTTGCTGGTGGACTCTGCTCCTACGCAGTCTCGAAGCCTGTGCTTGGAGGCGTTCACTTTGCAACCTGCTTAAAAAAATGCATCCGACTGCACACATCAAGTGGTCCCCACCTGGCGTACGAAGGTCCCCATCCCTGTGTGGTCCCCAAACAGGGATGCCAGAAACACATGTGACAGGTGGCCACCCTGGACCCTCTGCCCAAGCACAGGGTGTTCTGGGAACCCCGGCTTATCTCAAGGGAGCTGAGGTCTTGGGGTCTCTATAAAAACTGGGGCCATTTTGTTCAGTCTGAGGCACTGAGGCCAGGAAAGGCCTGTGCAGAGTGATCGCTGTGAGGTCATCAGAAAGATAAAGGAGAGCATTTGTCAGTCTGCTTCATTCTCTAAAAGTCCTCTCTGCACTTTTAAGTCCCAGCAAGAGGAGGAGGAAAGGAAGACACAGCAAGAGGGGAGGAGGAGTGAGAGGAGAGAGAGGCCCCAGCAGAGCCTGGGTTTGCCCTGACACAAAAGCTGTGTCCCCGGAATGGCTGCAGGGGCCCCAGAGGAGAGTCCTGGGCCCCTGAACTCCCTGAAGCTTAAGAACTCTGTGTATAGGTTTGCTTTTCCAGGTCTGCTCTGAAATCCTGAAATCTGATCCCACAGGAGCCTCAGCCCCAGGACCCCTGGAGACTAACCCCGTGGAGAGGTGGAAGAGGCCCCCTGGCTTCCCGGGATGGGTAGGAGGCAGTGAGGGCTCCTGAGAGCAGCATGCTTCTTTGCTTCCCTGGAGCTGATTTCTGACGGCCTCCTAGAGCTGGATCCATCTCAGTAAGTCTGGCTACGGGACCTTTGGAACCTCTGCTTGGTGACTGATGTGTGCTGTCTCCCTGTGACACCCACGTCCTCTGAATGGTTTTCTGTGGACATAAAGATGCACTGACCACTGCTCTGTACAAAGGAGCCAAGCTCCCAAGCTGTCCCCATTCTTCAGTTTGGGACCAGGGTAGATTTCCTTGTAATAGGAACACTTTCAATAACATGTCCCTGAGATACAACTTATAAAATGGCAAAGCACAAAATCAGCCAAAGGCAGCTATTTTTGTACACAAGAATAAAATATATAAGGAGATTTGCATGTCCTTAAATCTAAAACATCGTTTAGTGTCATTTGATGCCAGAGGTTACTGATGTCAACATGAATATGTGGAGATATTTTTAATTCCCTAGTAACATTGAGTATTTCGATGCACAAAACATCATAAAAGACATTGTGACATGCAAAATACTGCAAATAAAAGTCTGGTTATAAAAGAAAGCTCATGATAATAACTGTGTTATGGTTACTGTTTTATTATTATTTTGGTCATAAACTCTTTTTTTTACTTCTTTAGGGAAAAGAATATTTAAAACTGTCCAGTATTAACCTGTAAGCAAATGCATATTTCATTTCCACTTTTATTATTCTACCTTCTTTTTAACTATGTTTTACTTCCTATGAGGACTTTTAAAAGATAATGTAATTTTCACTGAAAAGTGATCAAGAAGTTTAGTTATGCCTATATTCTTCTTCTAAAAAAATCATGTATTTATGTAATTAAATGTGTGATATTAGGATTGATGAATAGATAAGTAGATGATAGAAGATGGATAGAGAGATAGACAGATAGGTAGATGACACATAAGCATGGATAGGTGGATGGATGGGTACATAGACAGATACATATACAGATAGATGCTTTTGTTATGAACGTGTGTATGCATGAGTCATGTATGCGGTGCAGTATTCACGTGTTACACTGTGTGTGATGCTGTGTGTGCAACAGTGTGCGTGATGTGGCTTCTCTGTGTCCCTGGAGATAAGAAGATATGGCAGTATCTACCCTATGTGTCTCTCAGCTGCATACAGGGTCCCCAAGATGCCCTGGTATTCCCCAGGGTAGCACTCAGAGGGATGGAACCTAGCTCTCACATGGAAAGCCCTGATCTCACCTTGCCTGTGGCATATCCCACACTATGAGACCTGTCACATGAGTGCTGCTCAGAGTCGCAGCAGTCAGTGTCCAGAGGCAAAGCACAACGCTGCTTGTCTGCTCCCTGAGAGATGCAGAATCTGTAAAGCCTGACATGCACCTTTCTTTATCCAGGACCAAAGTCTTCCCCTGTGGTGTCGTCTACTACTGCAAGCCTGGACCCATCAGTGGCACCACTGCTGAGAAAGAAGCTCCTCCAGTTGCACCACCACAGCCCCACACTGATCTCCTTCACGTGCTGTTTCCTGTGTCACTCGGAGCCCAGGAAAGGTCCGGGTTCTACTGCATCCGACAGCTGCACCTTTCTGCGGCCAGCTTGGTGCCTTATGGTCCTTCCTGGAACCATCCCGGGTCTGTCACAGCCTGGGCTCGGGTCTCAGCTTCACTGCAAGAACCTGGGGACTTTTCCAACTGCTCTGAAGAAGGGGTGTGTCTTGGTTACCTTTCTCTTGTTGCTGGGACAAAACACATGGTACCCAAAATGAAGGAAGGAAAGGTTTATTTAGCTCACTGTTTGTGGAGGTTTCAGTCCATAATCAGCTGGCTCCAAGGCAGGGTGGCATGGCACAGGGGCAACAATTGAAGGCAGCAGCCAGCAAAAGAAGCCAGGGCAAAAGGGGGAAAAGCAAGCCTCTTTTCCTCCTTTATATTGTACACAGGCCACCCCCATTCCAGGACGGTTGTAGCACTCACAAAACCTCTGTGCCTTCCTCTTGCACAGGATGAGGATATTTGCAAAGTAAAGATCCTGGCTCCCTGCAGAGTCTCTCAGTTAAACGTCTAAACTTCTCAAGTTGACACAATGTATCAACCATAACAGGGCCTATCTGGAGTAAGCTCAGTCCCCACCCCCCACGAGCCCACCTCCACCCCAGCCAAGCCAGTTAAGAGGAAATCCCTTAAAAACTCCTGTATTTCAGCTTTCCTTTGAAAACACTGCATGTATTACCCTAAATTACGTGCTTCCATGAATCTCCCTCAAAATCGTCTCCCTGGCTTTGACACACAGTCATCTTCTCCGCGGTTTCTGCAGCAGCTCTGGAGTCCTCTTTCCTGAGAAATCTTTATAAGATGTGATCAGAAATACAGTGACTGCTGCTGCTGCTGAGCGCCGTGCAATAGAAAGGCAGCTCATAAAAACATGACACTCTGTCCTCATCCACCCTGTTACTGGATCTGTCACCATGCAAGTTCTGGCTCTGATAACCATGCAAGTTCATGGTCCCTGATGACCATGAGAGGGAAATGTTTTGGCCATGTGCGGGCTGCTGCCAGTGGGGGGACTGCCAGACCCCAGCCTTTCCCCATGAGTCAGCGCCATTCACAGACTTCAGGGGAAGAGAACAAGGATTCACCCAGAAGCAAGCCCTCCATGCGAACCAGCACCACTTGTGGGCTGCCCCCAGTTGGGGGACAGGCAGATCCCAACCCCTTCCAGGCTGAGAAACAAGAAGAACCAACCTGCACCCCCCCGCCCACTGCAACCAACTGGCCATCCAGAGAATGCACAGGCTGTGATGATAGCTATTGAGATGAGATGCAATTTGATGCTTGTGGTGCTTTTGTGTTTCACTGACCTTGCAGGTCTAGGGCTGGTGGTCTGGTCATCTATTCAGAGGATGACGGTACATAGTGTGGCATCTAGGGGAGAATCTCCTTCTGAAAGTGGTAGACACTGTTGATTCTTTATTGTCTTGTTTCAAAGTCCAGTATCGTTTTCATTGTTTGGTTGGGCTGGGATTTATTCTGTTTTGTTTGTTTGTTTTGTTTGTTTGTTTGTTTGTTTGCTTGACTTTGTTATATCTGATGGCATGGACAGCTATTTCAAAGATAGCAAGATATGGTATCCATTTTGGATTTACTGTTGTCTTATTTTGAAGTCCTTTATTGTGTTCATTGTTTGTTTTTATTGGTTCTACTCTGTTCTGTTTTGTTTGATTTTTACTATGTCTGAAGGTATCTGCAGCTATTTTGAAGACGAGAGGCATTATGGTAACCATTGTTGATTTCCTATTGTTCTGAAGTCCTGTGTCACTTACACTGGTTTGTTTTGATTGGCTTTATTGTTTTATTTTGCTTGGTTTTATTCTCCTTAAAGTAAAATAAAATAAAATAAAACCAAAAATAAGATTATTATATTAAAAAAAAAAGGGAAATGTTTTGAATCCATTCAGGACATGGAGGAAGCCAGGACAGTACAGGAAAGACCCTTAGGAAAGAGGACTCCAGAGCTGCTGCAGAAAGTGGCAATAATGATGGGATGAATGTGTGCAAAATGAGAGGCAGAATTTTGAGGGAAATTTATGGCAATGTGTCTTTTATGGTAATAATTTTTAAATTTACACATTAACCATAGGTTTTTTGTTGTTGTTGTTTTTATCACACCTAATATTGTGAATCCTACCTAAACTTCACATCAACATCATGAGGCAGCTCTATATTGATTAAATGATAGTAAAATTGAATCCGATAAAAGTTAAATAAAGTGCTGAAATCTATTTCTGGGCAGAGTGAAGACTCAGTCTCAAGTCTCTGATCCCCAAAGCCATATTTGTGCTTCAAAGACAAGGTCCATCTTCAATTTTAAGGTGCAGCAGTCAAAAGAAGTCGGCTCCAGCGTATCTGGACTCAAGCAGTTTACACTCCAGAGGAGACAAGATCACATGGTCTGCTGGCAGGAAATGCAACAGATTTTACAGCTGATTCCTGACATGTACTATCCTGTTCCCAAATGCAGGACTTAAAGCTGTTTTTGCTTTGAGACCGGAGACGTGGCTGCATGGTTGAGAGGGTTGTCCTCATTGCTCTACCAAGTGCAACCTTTTGTATGGGTTCTTACCACCTGCTGGGTCATCTCAAGGTCATTGCTAGGACTAATGGACAGCCATAGCTACAAAATAAGCTACAAGCACTTAGGTATTTAAACATGTTGCTGGAGAACATATGTTAAACATAACATTAAATCAAATTTCTACTGCCTTCTATCTTCCTGAAGAATAAAAAACAAAGCCAAATTAATAAGTACTAGAATAAGTGACTGGCAGAGATGGGTGTCATAGGAGAAACTGAGTCACAGCCCCCACTATCCTCTTCTCCCCTCGCATCAGCACTGTGCTGCAGATCTTTTCTCTGTTTGTGGCTCTCTCTCTTTGGTCCCCCCAGTGCTTGTGGCATCCTGAGTCACACCAGGGCACGCAGTGTCCCTCTGTCTTCACTTCCCTGCAGTCCCCACCTGTCACCTTGTCCCCTTATCCTCCTTGCGTGGTGGACAAACATCATAGATCTGCTCTTGGTGTCACCAGGGAGTCATGAGCATCACACTTTCATTTTCCCCTCTTCATTGGTGGCTGACTATGCATCATAGCCTTCGCCCCTCTTCCATTCTCTCTGTTTTGTGCACAAGAGCACACTCTTCAGCTTTCTGGAAATGTCCAGTGCTGTCCTCCAGAGTCCCCTCATAGTCCTCTTTCCTCCTCCTTATTGCTTGCATGTGACCCAACCCAGGTCCCCTTTGCTCCCAGGGGTAAGTGCTCCTTTCCTGGCAACCCCAAGTATCTTTGTACTGCCTGCTGCTTTTGGGTGTTCTTGCACAACCTGTGCATTTCTCTCCTATGTTTTCAACCTTTCTCCTTTGGATTTTTTCATGTTGATCTCACTTTATCCAGAGAGACAAAAATGAATAGACAGACAGACAGATAGAAGAGCAGGAGTGTCACAGAAATTGGCTTATTTGATGATGGAGGCCACAATCTATGGTTTGCAACCCAAAGAACCTGAAGAACTGGTGGTGTGATTTGGCCTGAGTTTGAAGGCCCAAGACCCAGGGTAGGCAGGGGGCTATGGGCTCAAATCCTGAGGTGCTAATGTCTGAGACCCAGGAGCTGGGATATCTGCAGGCCTTGGAAGTTGTCCATCCCAGTCTTCCATGGTGCTTCTTGAACTTGGGAGCTTCCTGCCTCAACCTTCTAAGTGTTAGAACTACAGGCATGCACCCAAGCACCAAGCTCTGCAGTTGATTCTTTAATACGACCTTTGGAAATGTGCCAGGTGCAGCAATGACTTTCCTCAGAGCTCCCTAATCCTTGCCTGGTCCTTCAAAGTCAAGGTCAGATCTTCACAGTGGCTGCATAGAAAGTCGTTCCAGTCTCTTTTCTCCTCAGGCCCAGTGCAGACCCAAGCTCAGTCTCTGGGTCTCCTTCTGTGCTTCCTGAATGTTTCCAGGATGAGTGCACCTTGGCTGCTTCCCTCTGCACAAAACCTCTTTCTCCAGCCAGAGCGCTGCCAGCTTCCACCCAACACCCACACGACTCTGTCTCCCATCTGCCTGTGGACACGAGCGCTTCCCCTCCCACTCCCAGTTTCCTCCATCCCTCACCAGCCCGGATTCCCATTTCCTCCTTGCTCAAATCACCACCTTCTCTCACCCACCTGGCAGGCTTTTCCCCTGGGATCTGTGCCCTAGGCAAGCAGGAAAGACCGCCCTGCTCCATGCAGCCTTGGCCTGTGGAGGACATCACTGGCATCCAGTAGAGCTCAAAGCACATCTGTAGAATGAATGAAGGAGCAATGAAGGAGTGCTAACAACCGATTCCCTCTGCTTGCCCCAGCTTTCGCCAGCTAAGCATCATTCATCTCCATGCAGGCCCTAGTGGAGGAACACACCAGTCTTCTAACTGCCGTCACTGCAGGCACTCCGTGCCTCTATTCTTGGCAGTCTCAGAGGAAAAGTCAAATAGCAAACAGTCTTGAAATCAGGCTTCCCTGTGATTGCTTCCAGCATACCTCGCAAGCCCCCAGAGGACTCCTGACACTGAAAATGAAAAGCTCCACCCTGAAAGTGACTGTAACTTACGTTCTAAACCTGAGACACTTTATGGGCTATAAGGGCAACTTTGAGGAATATGATCTATTTTAGGTCATTAAGTATTCTGTGACATTCTTCTGTTAAAAATCAGTGGAGATTTTGAAGGAATTTCTTTAACAATTTTCTCATGTTTGTCCGAGGTCAAACAATGTAAGATTTGGCATCTTATTTATATGAAGTTCGCCATATTTCCAAAGGGAAGAGTAGCCCAGATCTGGGTTTCTGAAAAGTTCTAGTCTAGTATTGTTTTTTGTAGGTGATGTGATTGCAGTGCACTTTGGGAGAACATTTTCTGTTTTAATTTTTTTTCTCAGATTGACTTGGTTGCTCTCTCTCTCTCTCTCTCTCTCTGTCTCTCTCTCTCTCCGTCTCTCTCTTTCTTTGATGCAACCAAGGTTTGACAGTGCTTTCATGGGTTATGCCATCCAGATGTTTTTTCTTTTAAATTGCAGAAGGTTGTTTGCACTGAAAATAAACCAGGATGTTTTGCTGTGCTTACTATTTTTACCGCATGCATTGATGGAAACAGACTTGGACATATGGATGCTTTTTTCATTATTGCTGCTTTTTGTTTGTTTGTCTGTTTGTCTTTGGGTTTTTTTGGATACTGGGAATTGAACTCAGTACTTCATGCTTCACAGGCAGGCACTGTACCACTGTGCTAAATCCCTGGCCCAGATGTATGCATTCTTGGAAAGTGGAGGGAGGCCAGGGTTTGAAAAGCAAGGGCTGGAATTGCTTTCATGGAGGCTGCAGGAGCCTCTCCCCTGATGCTGAAGGGACCACATGGACTGGACCAGGATCTGGCTTTTCATGGGCTACTGGAAGCTTCAGCTGGTCTCAGGCCTAGGTGGGACATTGCAGATGCTTCTGAGTGTTGAGACCAGCAGCTCAGTCACACGGGCAGCTTAATTAAAAACTTGCTGCTTCCTTGATGACCTTGTCTCATGAATGCTTCTAACCCGAAAAAGATCAGAGTCCCCAAATCTGCTATTTCATGGCTAGATTAGCTCTCTGGGACCCAACCTTCAAGCTGTTTTATTAATTTGCCTCTTTTTTCAAAAACAAACGGCTAAGAATGTAGCTCAATACAAAGACCTAGGTTCAAGCCCAAGTAAAACACACACACACACACACACACACACACACACACACACTGCACCCCTGAGCTCTTTGGAATAAATTTTGTTGTATCCTTATATCTTTGAGGTTGTTATAAAGTGCATATGGATAGTGAAATGTTCAATCCGGTGACATGGAGTAACCTATCATCTCACATGCTCACTGTTTTGTGATAGTAGTAACTAAATCCCCAATAGAATTTTATTAACAGTAGTCATTACACTGCATGTTAGAGCTGTAGCCCTGTTCATACTATGGACTTGCTACTCTGTACCACTTCTCCTGGGTCTCCACATCTCCCCCACGACCCTAGGCCCCATGGGGACCACTACTTCTTTCCCTGTCTCTATGTATCTGAGCTCTTTCTTTTCCTTTTATTCTACATGTAAGAGATCCTGAGCTGTTTGACCATCTTCTCTCTGCATTGTGGCCTTCAGATCTATCCATGTGTGACAAACAACAGGCTCTTCTTTGCTGTGAAGGATGAACAATGAGCCTTGTAGATCTTTTATTTCTTATTCCAAAAAGAATAAAACAAAACAATAAAATGAAGCAAACCAAAACAATGGGAATGATACTGGATTTTAAAAACAAGACAGTAGGAAATCAGCCATAGTTACTGTAATGTACATTGTTATCCTCTAAATAGATGCTCAGACCACTAGACATAGGCAGGCAAAGTCAATCAAACAGCACAATCACTAAGTTGTTTCTTTTTCGTTTCTTTTTTTATTTTAAAGAGAATAAAGCAAAACAAAACAGTAAAACAGAACAAAGCAGATCAGAACAGAACAATGGAAGCAATACAGGACTTCAAAGCAAGACAACAGGAAACCAATACTGGCTACCATGGTGTCTCTTATTTTCTTTGGAATAGTTGTTCATACCATCACTCAATAAATTCAAGCAAAACAAAATAGTATTAAATCATTCAAAACAAAAGAATGAAACAATTACAGGCTTTCAAACCAGGCAATAGGAAATCAACAATAGCTACCATAATGTCTCTTGTTTTCTTCAAAATAGCTGTTCATACCTTCTCACATATTGCAGTTAAATAATAGAAAACAGACTAAAACCAATCAAATCATAGAATAAAAACATTATTGGACTTCAAAACATGATGATAAGAAATCAGCAATGGCTAGCATGATGTCTTGTTTTCTTCAAAGTAGCTGTTCATACCATCATACATAATAAAATCAGTTCTTGTAAACTCTTTAGTAGTTCTAGGCTTGTATAAGCCTATACATGTACATCCATCCTTTCTATATTAGAGGGAATAACAAAACAAAATACAAGAAAAACAAGAAACAAAAAAAGACAAATGAATAATTATAACACACAGCCCAAAACAATAACAATATAGGCTTTCAAAACAAGGGGTAGGAACATACCAAAAGTTGTTATTTTGCATAGTTATCTTCAAAAGAGTTATTGAGATTACTAGATACAGACATGCAAAATTGATCCAATCCTATGAATGCTGTTTTGTGACTAAGTTGTTTCTTTACTTCGGTTGCCATCATTCAGAAATCTCAGGTGTGTGACTTCTAATTTCCTCTGTGTCTGTGTCTCCTGGACTTGTTCCGGGTGAGATATACACATGCAAAATTAATTGTACAGTGTAAGCCCTAAGTTGTCTCTTCACTTCAGTTGCTATCATTTTAGAAATTTCAGGTGTGTGACTTCTAGTTTCTTTTATGTCTGTGTTTCCTGGACTTGTTCTGGGGGAACTGGAGGTCTGAGATTGCACCCTGCTTCTTCTTCTAGACATTTTCCTGTGTTCCTCTGAATCAGGGGGTTGCTGAGTCCTGGGTGTTTCCTGCATTAGGTTAGATACCTGGGTTCCTCTGATCTGAGGTTCCAAGGGTGGCAGAGACATGCAGGGTGGCTGCTCATGGACATTCTCCCAATGGCTGCAGAACCCCAGGGTGTGGCTTCCTCTCCTCCTATCACAGCCACGGGATTCCCTTGCAGATTTTATGCACTCTTCCTTTATCCATTTGTGTGGTGATGGCCATTTAGGTTGTATCCCTGTCTTGGCTCTTTGAATGAGGTTACAATGTCAACGGGGTGCAGAGGTCTTTAGGACACAGTGGTTTCATCATCCGGAAGAGAGATTGCTGGATCACATACATGGTCTACTCTCAGTTTCTTGCTGCTTTCCTTGACTGTACCAACCAACATTTCCACCAACAGCATACTGTGGCTCCCTTTCCTCTACCTGCTCTGAATTTGTTTTGCTTGTCTTTGATATCAGCCATCCTTCTGGATGTGAAGATATTCTTGGATAGGCTACTGACAGTGTTTTTTGGGACTGATTGTGTTAAACTGTAGGGATACATATTTTTTCTGCATAGATGCTCTTCTCTGTTCTTGTCAACATAAAAATCCTCACTGGATATTCCAGGATACTCAAAAGCAGCTTGTTCAATGTCTATTGTCATTAATATAATGGCTCTCCTAGTGCTGATTGGCAACCAAATATGTGCATCTCTATTTCTGCAGACACCAGATGTCTCCTCCCCAGGACATCCAATGCTCCTGTCCTTGTCTCCCATCATGAATCAGCTAAAAGAACAAGCTTTTGGTGCACTTTACAGGAAGGGATGCATCTCCCCCATGGTTGGTGCTCTCCAAGCTGCTCCCCCAAGCAAAACACCCCATGCATGGATGTGAATTCACAATCACTAAAGGATTGATTGAAGACAGCACATTCCTGAGTCCCATCCCCAGACCACCTTCGGCATCATGTCCTTTTAAACATCCT